>JYDL01000024.1:0-62940 GCA_001447455.1 Trichinella nelsoni | reverse complement strand
TTCAAGTTTTACGCATCTTCAAATTGAAAAGTGCTTAAATACTTAAATATACATGCATTCATAGCAAAACATCAGGAAAATAAGTTTCAGTATTAAAGGTTCACCTGAATGTGGCATCTTGTACTTTCACCTTGGTTACGCTGCGCCACCGTTTATCGAACAGCACCGTAATAAAGTAATAACTATGCATTCCTCTCTTTGTGTATTACTTAGTAACCTTCTTATCATTAATTTGGCAATTTAAATAATGTATCTTACTGTATCTTCAATTATTAATTATCTTTCCGTGATTTTATTTATGAAGTGTAATTTAACTTCATATTATAAAAGATTATAAAAAATTTTACACTTTCTCTTTCCATCTGCTTCATTTCCTTTTCATGCTTTGCATTCTGTGCTCATGTAAAATAAAACTGTCTGCTGGATTTACGTCATTTATGTAAAATGAGACATGTATTTATTTCAGAGACAACATTGAAGCTGTGCTGCAGTCTAGCTGGCTGTCATCAGTTAAATTATTACTTGCAGATTTTCATATACACTTAATTTATTGCTTTGTGATTCAGGCCTGAATTCCAGATATATTTTAATGTCGTTAGTGATTGTTGCCATTTGTACTTGTTTGCGCACAACGAGGCGTCTAATGATTTTCTGCAAGCTTCACATTCCCGCGTCAGCCCAACAAAAAGGCCAACCTGATTAACAGATACAATTTTCCAGTAGCNAATTAAACTGAAAACAATTTCTGTATGAAAAGGGTATTTTTCTGTCTTGCATAATAGATATCACTATACGCTTAATGGTATTCGACCTGCTAAGTTGAGAATGAAATTGAATGCCATAAGCAAGTGTAAATTGAAAATTTTATCTTCTTCTCCAATTAAATCTAGATGATTACCTAAAATAGCAAATTGAAATATGGATTTGTTCAAAACCTTCAATGTTCAACTATATGTAATTGAGAATTCTGCTTTAAAAGTATTTCAAGTTTACGCATCTTCAAATTGAAAAGTGCTTAAATACTTAAATATACATGCATTCATAGCAAAACATCAGGAAAATAAGTTTCAGTATTAAAATTTCACCTGAATGTGGCATCTTGTACTTGCACCTTGGTTACGCTGCGCCACTGTTTATCGAACAGCACCGTAATAAAGTAATAACTATGCATTCCTCTCTTTGTGTATTACTTAGTAACCTTCTTATCATTAATTTGGCAATTTAAATAATGTATCTTACTGTATCTTCAATTATTAATTATCTTTCCGTGATTTTATTTTTGAAGTGTAATTTAACTTCATATTATAAAAGATGTTTTTACTCTTTCTCTTTCCATCTGCTTTATTTCCCTTTTATGCTTTGTATTATGTGCTTATGTAAGATAAAAATGTCTGCTAGAAATACGTCATTTATGTAAAATAAGACTTTTATTTATTTCACAGACAACATTGAAGCTGTGCTGCAGTCAAGCCGGCTGTCATCAGTTAAATTATTACTTGCAGATTTTCATATACACTTAATTTATTGCTTTGTGATTTATGCCTGAATTCCAGATATATTTTAATGTCGTTAGTGATTGTTGCCATTTGTACTTGTTTGCGCACAACGAGGCGTCTAATGATTTTCTGCAAGCTTCACATTCCCGCGTCAGCCCAACAAAAAGGCCAACCTGATTAACAGATACAATTTTCCAGTAGCCGCTACAAATGCACTTCCTTTAAACGGCTTCCCTATTTTGCACCTATCTACGCAAAAATTCTGCCTACTTTATCATACGTAAATTTCTGAGTCCCAGGTGTGAATGGCTGTCACTATGACGTGTTTTATTCGTTCACCTTGCATGTCTGATTCTTATATAAATCGCACATACACACTAAAAACCTCTTCTCCACCTTCCCCTCTTCGAACATCCATTTCAGCTCCCAACTCCGTCACACACCCGCCACCCCTACTATCTCCTCCCTCATAGCCTCAGTCAGTCGTTTTTTTATAAAATTGCTGCAGGAAATGTTGCTCTTAGCTGCTTTTTTTGATTTCCTGATTCTTGCGTAACTAAATCTTTCATAAAAATCTGAATATGCTTGAAATGCTACGATCAGTAGGATGTACTGAGGTTGAGGATGACGCAAAATAGAATGTCTTGTTTTATGAAATCTTGTGCGGTCGAACCACACTTTATTAGCAGAAAATTAATTATGGAGTAGAAATAAAACTGAAAGTGCATATTTACAGTTTTGTAAAAAGAAATTATATTCCATCATTTAATGAAAAATATACAGAGACGTTTATTTTATAAAGATGGGCG
Organism: Trichinella nelsoni; assembly: GCA_001447455.1. Lineage (NCBI taxonomy): Eukaryota > Metazoa > Nematoda > Enoplea > Trichinellida > Trichinellidae > Trichinella > Trichinella nelsoni. Next base: position 60,635 of record JYDL01000024.1, on the reverse strand, counting down.
GATGTAGTATACAAAACATTTATCATGTACATGTATTATTATACATGACAGTCTGAAGAGGAACAAAATAATGCCGTTTCTTCATTTAAACAAAATTGGAATCTCAATCACGTGATAGAATAACTTTCAAATTAATAATTTTAATTGTATTTCAAATGAACGACACGTTTCGATTCCGTTTGAAACTGAACTTTTTTATTGCCAGGTCAATATGAATAAAAAAGTCAGAATGAATGTACATACTACGGCAAGTCCGTTCAGACGTTCTTCTGTAATCTGGTAGTCCGGAAATTGCTTTTTAGATATTTCACTGCAGTAAAGCTTTGTCCAAAAAACTATCTTTTATTAATATAAAACTATAACAATAAAAAATGTCCAAATTTTGAAAAAAATGTTTTTGCTGATTTTCGCAAAAACAACCAAGTCTATAGCCCACGAAATTTTGCAATTCTCAAGAAAAATCTTATTCTCAAAAAATGGAATTTATGGGCATCAATCGATCAGAAACGATTAGAATAGTACAACAAACGTATACCGGCAGTTCCTGGTCGCGTATTTCTCGAGATATTCCGAAAAAAGTTGTAAGCATACCCATGTATTAAGAGAGGCAATATTACAAATTTATAGGCCATCAATTCCATAACTACTGGGTAGTGTGAATTGAAACTCTAGAAAACAGTTTTGTTTATCAATATGAAACTATAACAATAAATGGGTCCAAATTTTGAAAAAAGATTTATTGCTGATTCTTCCAAAAATAACCCAGTCTATAGCCCATGAAATTTTGCAATTTTTGAGAAAAATTTTTTTCTCCAAAAATTAAGACAATTGATTTATATCGGTAGAGAATTATTCGCTAACTATTATAAAATTATCCGCACCGCTCCTGATTGCGTATTTGTTGAGATATGTCAAAAGAGTAAAGCTGAAATAGGATTTTAACGGTATCGAAATAAAAAGGAATGAAAAATAAAAGTTCAATAAATGTGCATATAAAATGATATCATTAATTTTTCCAACAGGACTATCAATGGCTTCATCTGAAAGAAAGGAATTTATTTTAATAAGAATTGTTCCTGATTTTCATTCATGAAACAAAATAATTTCAAAATTTAAAACTTTTGTTCACTGAATTTTTTAATTGATTACAATTCACAGATAAGAATTATCCAAAAATATCAAATTGGAAACCTATTATATGAAGAGATAAGAATTATGCAAAATTATCACATTAGAAAGCAAATTTCATGCAATATGCCAGCCTTTTAATTCTATAAATTTCAAGTGCCCAAACTGGCAACTTCATCAAATTTCTCAAAAAATCATCGATTGAGAGTTAATAAAAATTTACGTACCTTTAATTGGCACCAAATTCCTTGCACTTATCATCAAATTATATTATAATTCGCCGTACTTTCTGAGAAGAATGGAATAATTTTCACTCTACTTACTGGTGGATACCTCTGAAAATTCGAAGCACTACCATGTATGAGCCGAATAGATTGACATCAGTTTTGAATTTATTTATTTTCCTAGCATTCGTAATGAAGTTTCACCCTGGGCGACTACATGTTATACTAATTATGCAAATTGCCATTGCATCGTTGTTACTTAGCGAAATTTTGCAATTTTCGAGAAAAACCATGAAATGCAAAAATGGACTTAATGGGTATCAATCGATCAGAAACAATGAGAGGGGTACAACAAGGAGAGGTTCCGGCGGTACTGCGTTGCTCATTTCTCGAGATACTGCGAAAACACTGGGAAGCTAACCTATGTATTGAGAACTATGCAATATTCCAAATTTCGAGTCCATTTATTCCACATTGATTGTGCTGTTTACAATGAAACTTTCCATATGATTATCATTTATTACTGTAAATGTCTAAGTAGCAAAAAAGTGCAATTTGGAAAAAACGCTTTTCACCGATATGCACGGCAAATACAAGTATATAGGTCACGAAATTTCTTAAACTTCCAGAAATTAGAGGAGTACAACATACTTATTCCGGTTGTTCCACATTGCGTAGTTCTCAAGACATATCCTAAAAAGTGGATGGATTTCCTACGTATGAAAATAGGCAATATGCCAATTTTAAAAGCCATTTATTCCATTTCTATTCATTCATTTAAACAACAAAAGTATCATTGTCGATCCGGATGCGTAGTTCTTGAAATATTTTCCAAATGGCGTTAAGCTAAAATAGTATCAAGAACATCTGTATATAAAGAAAAGAAAAAGCACAAAAATCCAAAATATGCTTCATGAATGGACATTTAGATTAAACGTGAAACTACCAAATGTTCAGTCACTTCACGCCACTAGAATACAATTACTTCAAATGTCACTAAAGGAAAGCACGTTATCTGACGACAATATGATAAATAAGGGCTTGCATAGGCTTATGACTAGGTTTGGAGAAGGGTGTTTGGAATATTTGAAAATCAACCCTTACGTACAGTTATTCCTTTTAGCATAACTGAACCCAAGAAGTGTAAATGAAATGAAAATCAATATCAAAGATTAAAATATTCTCCACGTGTTTCTTTTACAATACATTAGTCTCATTACAGAGAATTTTATGTGAAATACATAAACAAATGCTAGTAAACTTGAAGTTTCAATACTTTATTAACATCATACTTACTTTTCCAGCTTTACGCTATTTTTTATTGAAAATATTAAACAGATTGAGATATATTTTTGGGCAATTGTAACATAGCTCGCAACAACGCAACAAACCTAAATGGACGTTTTCCCGTCGTTGATGTCCAGCTATTCATCGTGCTGATAGCAAGCTACTTTAAAGAAATAAAATCAAAATAAATAAATTCTGCTTCATTCTGCATTCCAGATTCAACGCTAAACAGCGCGGTCATTGCACATAAGCAAGTTGCGTTTACTACAAACGAAGAATGTACTGGACTACAACGCGAATAGCATTACGAAATAAATTTGCATAACGTTCACTTCTACTGTTAACGTAGAGCAACGTCAATTAGTTAACTTTAAATTAGTAATTACTTTAATTAATTAGTACTGAAATTCATAAAAAATTAATAAAATTAAACGAATTAGCAATGTATGAATTATCAAACATATGAAGATTGAAACGATTTTCAAAATTTGATCAAAGAATAAGAAGGTGCAAAAGCATCAAAAATTGAAAAGGAAGTTAAAATTGTGAAAATTGAGATTAGGAAAATGTTTCTCATATCCATGTCGGAAGCGTGAACACCAGTATAGTAAGCAAAGTGAAATACTGAACACTATCCAACACTGAATTTTGATAATGATTGTCATTTAACGAAATAATAATATATGGTACGTACAGCTGAAAGCAAATAGTTCAGTTAGTGAAGCAGTGAAGATAATTTTAGTCACTTTCCTAAGAATTTCAATGTAGATAACAAGCCAGAAGTTCTCTTAGCGACACATCAAGCATTTATTGAATTGCAGTGTATGCGAAACCACTAAGTAACATTAGTAGAGAGCTAATTAAATTGTACATCAATAACTACTTTTATATTAAAGTAAAACTGTCAAAAAGGTGATTTGACTAAAAGTGAGCAATTCTGACACTTTTACGCAAACATTTCACAGGTTCATGACAGTGCTCACATTACACAGTTGTGAGAAATAACGCTACTAAAATCTCATTGCAAAAGATATTTATTTGCAACAACACCAAATCCTCTTGAATCATACACAAGTTGGTAATTGAATTTCTGATTACCACAGGGATGACTGTGGCTCAGATTTCAATATCCAATAAATACCCCATATTCTTGCTTCAGACTGCTTGAAAAACAAATATAAATTGTTAATTAATATAATTATATATATATATATATATATATATATATTTATAGAGTTAGGAGATGAATTCCATGACCTTATGGTTCTTCCCACCGAGTCTTCTGCAAGCAAGAATTCACTTTTATTGTAGATGATGCGCGTAAACGATCTATTCAAATTCTGATTAGCAACTATTAGCAATGCTGATTTGAATCGAAACGATTTCTCGCATAACACATGCGAAGAGTCCAACAGACTTTTCTTCTATCAACAACAAGCTAACGAACACGGAACAATCTCCATTGTATACAACAAGCACAAGAGCAAAACATCTAACTGAGCCGCTGCCATACAGCTTTCATCAAACAAAGCATTTTTCAACAAGAAAAACAGTTATAACGCATACGTTTTGATTTGCAGCAATTAATGATTATTTAACAGCAATAATTCCAGAAATTGAATTCAATTAAGCATAAAAATACGATAAATTAGTAGAAATGTAGTAGATTCAATATCAAAAAAGCAGTATGCCAACTTCAGAGGTCCATTATTCTGCAACTACTGGACAAATATCGTCAAACCTTTGCATAACAGTATCACTTATCAATGGAAATTTGTGAAAAGCAGAAACAGAGCGAATTTTGAAAAAAGGGTTTTCGCCGATTTTCAAAACAAATCAAGTCTATAGCCCATGACATTTTGCAATTTTCGAGAAAACCTTTAGACTCCAAAAATGAATTTTATGGGAAAAATGAAAAAATTACTTTTATTTGATATTTTCAGTTTTAAATTATTTGCTAAAATTGTAAAAATTAAGTGGCATAATTTGAACAATATACTAATATCCGTGTCAATAAAATTTATCATGAAGTAATTGTGATGCAATTAATTAACAACGAGATGCGAGCGAGATAAGAAATAGAAGTTAGCTTCACAAAAAAAAGTACAGTCAAAACTATCCAAACAACAAGTGCCAAATGTTCAATAATTTAAATTTATTTTCATAATCAACATTGAAAATATATTTATTGAAATTGATTACTGATGTAAAAAAATCAGAGTTGCATTGCAAAATTCTAACAGTCTCCTTATAAATTAATATTGATTGGATGGATCGGTAAATAGTTAAATTGTTGTTCTTGACGAGAATCGTTTTGTAAGATAATTTCCAATCGCTTTCAATTAACACGTCGATCAAGACATAATTATGCAGCAAAGATTATGAACATCTTATCCATAAGATGAACTTTCAAAACATGCGACATAAGAGATCAAATATCAGTAACAATTCTGCTTTCTAAATGTATCTAACATTTCCACGCGTATTCGCTGCAATTCATTGGCGTGTCAATCATTGGTCGCTTAGTAGGAATCAAAAACAATCATCTGACTTTGTAGACCACAAAATTGGCAAAAAGAAAAAGATTTCAACCGCGTAAACAAATCTTTCTAGCTGCAGTAAACGTGAAACAACAGCAATTTTGTTCAGATGGACATCAACATTTATTAATGCTTGACAATATTTCGTTGCATTATGTAAAAATTTTAAAATATACAATTCAGGTGCAACTGATGTGAATTTGCATTATTTATTCACCATTATTGGGATAAGAATAATCTTGAAGAGTTATCCGAGCTGAGAAAAGAATATCTGTAAACGGTGAATCGACGACTGTTCGCGGTGAATGTTCCAAGTACACTCTGAAAAGCACGAGTAGAAAGCAAACGAATATCCTTTTTGTAAAATTCGAAATGTTTCATTCGAAAGCACCAGTTCATCCATATGACTTTGAAATGATCCGGATCACTTTTCGAACGGTACATTCTGAGCACGTGAAAACGCCGCAGAATGGGCGGGCCGAATAAACAGTTAACAAGTGCAACCGCTAAAACTACCAAACCGAATGGATTGTAAGCTTTTAACAAGAGAATATCGTCGAAAACAAATTCATCTTTTATGAACGATCGGTAACCGACGGAAAATGCTACAGCCAAAGACGTCATGATGTAAAACGCATGCATTGATATAATATAGTTTTTATCTTGGCTATTGTAAATCAAGGACCAGAATTTGGCGTCGATTCGGTCACGTTGGTACAATCGCAAAACCACTTCATCAGAAACGTGAAGCTGAAATGTTGATTAACATTCAACAAACAGTATGCACACTTGTCGCTTATTCATTTCAACTGGTATTTCACTTTCTGTTTACATAAAAATACAACCGAATTAATAATTAAACTTAACTAGTAAATATTCTTCGATTCATTCAAGTTCAGTTCACTAGAACTATGCGACAATGTATAATAATTATTTGAAAATTTATCATATATTTAAAATGTATTAATAATAATTTTACCTGATCAGGTGTTTTGCGAAGGTACGTTCTAAGAAAGAACAGTCTGGATAAGTGATTTTGTTTCAAAGTTCTAAATATAATGACGTTAACCATAAAATGCAAAACAGATATATTTAATACCGCAAGACAATAGGCCACATGTGAGAAGTACAGATGCACACGAACCTAGAATACATAAAATATATCACTTGTATTTTAAAAGAACAATATGGAAAGCACGATGAAAAACAGAAAAACACCAAAATGTAAAATTCATAGTATTCTATTTCAAAGGCACAGGCAATTTATAAACATAAATGATCTCGCTGCGTTAATAAATCTACACAATACAATGCAATACTTTTTCTTCTATACATTTAACATATAATTCACGACTTAGGTGAAAGTAAATTGCATTAAGTGTGCACATTGCAAATTTTAAAAACAAATTATACTATTTTATTAAAAAAAGGTTAAAATTTGTTACTTTTATCATTTTCTATTGATTCTACAATAAATCAGTATTACTTGAATGTATGCATTTTATTTACACAAAAATAACAAAATATAATTCATACTGTATTTAAACAAAAATAAAGCTCAACTTCGTTTTCATTGTGATCACTAATTCAATTGTGATATGATCTATACAATTCATGGTTTTATCAAAAGTTCAAAAAAATTTTCTCTTTATATCGACGTATTTGTTCGATAATTTATCCTTTTATGCATGCTTTGAAAAACAGTTTATTTTACAAAAGACTGGGCCGAATATAAATGCCTTTTCCATGCGGTGTCCAAATGCAGAACGTCAATTTTTGATCAGCACTAATATTGAATAATTTCACAGATATCCATCCAACTGACGATAATACAACGTCCATTCGTTCGTGGAAATTCTTATTTGATTCGGCGAAATTGATTACTTTTGGTAGAAGAGGAGGAAACACGGCCAGTCGTTCTTCGGAAGAACCACAAGGAACCTGAAAGTAAATTTGTTTATTTGGAAAAAATATTCCACTTATTCGCAATTAATAAAGATGAGCATTACTTTCAGGACGTCCGTGCCAACATTTCTTTTGTAAAATTCATCAACATCACCGGTCTTCAAGACAAACATTGGAAGATAATCACTGGCATAGGCTAAGATGGTGCATGGTGTATCGTTCAAACTGTCAAGTCTGGCCAGACCTCCGACAAGCAATGACATTTCAGGATAGATGCAGTACTTCCTCGGCTTGAGCACTGCTCTTGGTATAGTATAAACTAGCTCTTGCAAAGTCAGAAGATTTATAATCTGGAATGTGAATTGTAGGAAAATTTTTCAGTTCCAAAAATCACTGTCTGTCGAGTAAATTAAAAAAAAATTTGAAATGCTAATACAAAACATAAATTTCACCTGATCGCTATTAACCGTCCCTGGAGTATCGAAACACCATTTTCCATTTTTAAAATCCGGATGATCCGGATTCCAAATCTCTTTCTTTCTGCTGTCATCTTTTGCAGAACCTAAGCCATCAAATAATTTGTTCTCTTCATCACCTTTAAAACTCATGTCCATGTATCCTAAAACAGCAACCCAGCAGTCACTCACTCTGCCCCAGGCGAGACAGAAATTGTACATTTATCACGAAACAATAAAGCAATGCTCAATTTTGAATAAAATATTGAATCTTTGCAATTTTCAACAGAAAACAGTTTTAAATAAACATAAACTATTTTTTCAAAAACTTTTCACAGTCAAACTGTATACCGTGCAGTATATTGTATTGTCGCTTCGCTGATTTGGCATTTGTTTGTCGTGCTTTCAGTTGAGATACAAATCGCTTCATCCTACGCAAACGAGCCTCTCTAATTGCCAGACGACGGGCAGTTGGATTCAAAACAGGGAATTTCAACAAATTCAGTGTGGTCCCTAAAGTAAATAATTTTTCCACCTAAACAACGTTATGAAAAATAATTTAAATACAATTACCAGGCCAAAGCGAAGCTGTAGCTCGTTCGATCAAATCCACCGCTTGAACTTTGCACATATCCGATTGCAAGAATGTGTTAAACAAGGTGGATTTGCCAGCATTTGTACATCCGACCAAATAAATGTCACCTAATCAATTGTGAAAAGATGCTTGTACAAAAAGTGAGAAACAAAACACACTGTCAATATTTATTCACCTTTGACACCCCATTTTCTTTGGATAAATGAAATCAACTTTTCCACACCCCATCCAGTTTTTGCACTTATAACCGCAGTGTGCATGACATTGAAGTGATCACAAAATCCAATATCTTTTAAATGTTCAAACAGCATCTTCTCAGTTTTTTCAACATTAAACTGATCCAAGTTGCTCGATAATAAATCTACCTAAATGACGTGCGACTTATCAATTAACTGAACACTTTACAAATGTAACTGAAATGAACAACAATACTGCTAATAACTTAAAAATCTAAAAACATCTACATCAAAAAATGTACATTTGAAAATTAAAAATTACATATAAAACTAAATATTCTCAGAGAAAAAAAAATAAACTTTCTATACGCTTGTGTGAACTTGCCTTATTCGCCACAACAATCATGGATTTGTTTGAGCCAAGTAAATCAGGCAAGGATTTCAACAAAGAGCATGGAAAATCCAGCAAATCGACAATAAGAACAATCAGCACTTCTTGGTAAATTCGAAGATGAGAAAGGATTTTTTCATAATTTGCCGATGAAACGGTGACATTTATCAAGAAATTGTGCTCTTTCAACAGATGACAACGACGACAGAGAAGCTGAGTCATCTGTTCACAGTACAAGGCGTCAAATATTTTTTGCGGCAAAAATCCAGGCAACGAGCTATCGATGCAGTGGAAAGGGGCACCACAACCGCTGCAACACTGTTCGCTAGGTGGTTTTTGCATATTTTCCGCATTCACATCATGTACACGGCGCAGTTTCACTTTCCGATTACCAACTTTGACGCCGACCTGCTGGTGCGGATGTTGAAAGTAAATCCCTTCAACGGCAGCATCGCTGCCACCGTGCTTCAAGAAAATCTGTTTCGCACTTCGCGATCGTTCCAAAAATTGCTCCATATCCGCAGGCACGTCATCGGCTATTCCTCTCAGATATTCATCTTGAGCTTCTTCGCGAATGATGTGGAAGCCACGGTCGCATTTTCCGTTAACATTTGGCTGTTTTTTCATTTCCCCGAGAGAAGTGAAGGTAAAATTTTCAAAATTGCTCATCGGATAACACAACTGCAAAGAAGAAGAAGAGCCCGCCTCCAGGTCATCGGATGACGGCTTGGCAGAGCAGGCGTTCACGCCACGCGTAAACTCTTCCACCTGAATTTGAGCAAAAGCAGATAATTGTTCGCTCGCAGCAACAACAGACAACGGAAAAGTGTGCTCATTTTTTGTGGCATTTTCGATTCGATCAATTTCCATCTCCCGCAGACGTCGCTGCATCTCTCGGTACATTTGTTTGCTTGTTGCATTCAATAAAACACGTTCTTTCGACAGCGAAAAATTGCGGAAATTATTCAGCAAAGCAGTCTTCGCCCCACGTAAAGTACATCTAGATGCCATAACTTGTTGAAAATCAAAAGAATGAACCTTCAAATGTAATGCACTTACAGTATTCATTACTAATTTTCAAGTATTAATGACAACAAAGCATTTTACTTTGAATAATTAAGCATCTTTATGCAACAATTATTGTATTAAAAGATGATTTTTTTATTTTTAACAAAATTTTATGAATAGGCAAATTAAGTAGACAAAATCAAGCAAATGTCTACGGTGAAACGATTATCAACTTGATTTATTTGCACTGAAAATTCTTCACCTCAAAAACTAAACAAAACGCACAGATTGCAAAAATGCAAATCATAAATAAAATAAAATCATACAAAAGCTGTAAAATTAACTTCAACTTTTGATGTTACACAATAAATGTAAAAATATTTGCACTTTGTTCAATACTTACAAGTTGGCATTGGTGTCGAGCTAACTAATTACTACATTGATCAAATGAAGGAAATTGTCAAATTGTTCATGTAATTTTAAATTGTATAAAATTTCAATTGCAATTTCTTCTGTGCTGGCGAAAAAATTAAATTTACACAAAATTGAAATTTAAATGTAGAATATAAAAGCCGAAAATGGATGTATGTCTTTTACAAATTACTGATTTTTCACAATAATTATGAACCATATGCGAAACCCAGTTTTATTTCTCAACGATTCTATTTTCAATAAAACAAATAATCAATCATTTTTTAAAAATCACATTTCTAAAATTAAAAACAGTTCAGCAATTAAGTAGAATTTATAACGCATACTGGAAAACGTTATAAATTGAAATAAACAAACTTGTTGCCAAGTAAAAAAAATGTTGCTGAAACTGTGGATAATACTAATAATAATAATAATAATAATAATAATAATAATAATAATAATAATAATAGCAGTAATAATCAGCTCGATTCTCGTAAAAAATTTAACTTAAAAATAATAGAATCGTTGTGCACTGAAGTTTCAAATGAATAAAAAAAATTCTTTTTTCCCCATACCACCACCAAACGTGTAAAGAGGTGTGAATCAAATTCCGACTCACACACATACACATACAGAAATATTCAATAAATAAAATTCTCCAATTCCCTGAAGTCGTCCTCGAGCACACCATAATTTTTCCATCGGTAAATATTACCATCCCACTAAAAGCAGTGAAAAACATATAAATTCAGTCAAACTTGAAATGACAATGTGAACAGAAAAAATGAAACAAAAAATACTCCAGTTGTGACGATCTCGTTGCAATTGGGATTCCAAGCGACATCTTGAATGAGACTGGAGTGAACTCGTTTACCGTAAAGGCGTCTTCCCGTAACGAGATCAATTACTGAATAGAAAAATTAATAAGTGACTGTTTGTTAGAAAAGCAAAAAGTAACACATCAAGATCAAGATAAGCAACAAGCTTACACACGTAATTGCCGTTTACGTTGCCACTGTAAACAAATCTTTGGCCGGTCAATGAAGCAGGCGAAAAATAGCATTGCAAATCAGTTGGAAGAATAGGAGAAAAGTGTGCATACGTAACCATAACACTGTTGTTAATCGGAGGGCGCTCAGCTAAAACATCGCAAATTTCAAAAAATGTAAAAAATTAATTCAATAAAACACATTTCGCATTATTACTGGATCTTCCTTCATCAGTCGCATCGTATACGTTTGAAACGTTAATGCAACTTGAATTAATTACGCATTGAAAGAAAAGAAAATATAAGATAAGAAAAAGAAAGACGCTTCCAATCTAACTTATAGTAGCAGTGTTAATTTGTAAAAAGTATTTCCACAGCTTTTAATATCTATATAAATCTGTATCAAATAATTTACAGAACTGAATCTTTGTATAACAAAAGAACAAACAAACAAACAAACCAGAAGAATTGCTTCCCACAAAATCGTGAACGGGTTTCTAAAATAGAAAGTCTTTAAAAAGCATTGGACAAAAGTACTGTACTACCTTTGGCAATCTCAAATCCCAAACACCAAATTTCATGTCCTTGGCCAGTGTCAAAACATATCTTCCGTCCATCTAAAACAAACAAAAATAAAAAATGACGAATTGTAGCAATTATGAACAAATTCATATAAGAATAAAATACGACAGTGCTAATTGATACCCTTGAATCGACGGACATAATTTTCTTCTTCTCGCCATAATAATGCATAGTCATTGAACCTGGTTTGTGTTCGCCGAATTCCATACGCAAATCAAGCACCTGAAACTCAGTTCATAAAGTAAACTGGCACTATCAAAAAATATAAAGAATAAAAATATTCACTCGCGCCATTCCGCTATCACTTCCAACAAAAACAGAATCACCACTTTTGTCACAAAAGCAGAAACACGATGATCGATCGAAGGCTACACAAAGCTGTAAAGTAACAAAATTTATTAATTTAAAAAAAAACAAAATTATGCATCATCATTACGCGCGGCACAGTTCGAAGCGTCAATAATAACGACTGCAGATCAACGAACGTCAAGCCGTTGAGATTATCAAGAGCAACGATGGCTTTTCCGTCTGGTGAATAATGGAGCTTGTGCAATCGTGGCTGTTGTTGCTGATTGACTGATAAAAAAGCCATATTCTCCTCCGGTTTTGACAAATTAAGTGTCATAACTAAACAAATAAAAATATATTACAACACGTGCTTAATTCAAAAACAAACAAACAAACAATAAATAACTCACTTCTACCATCAATCGTGCAACCTGCAACAAACCCATCGCATGGACTAAAATAACAATTTCACATCGATCTTTAGCATGGTAAATTTTTGCGAATTATATATGAAAACAGCACAACAAAAATAGTACAATTTCCAAATGATTTATTTATAATTCAGTTGAAGTTGTTAACTGCAAATGTTGCCTTAAAGGAAGACAAAAACTAAATACATTTTCTTTTAACAAGAACGCTTGTTTTAAAATGCAAATAAATTTCATCTGCTATATCAAGATGATGTAAAAACAAAAAACTAAAAGCCAGTTATAATTTAAAAAAAATTGAACTTGAATATCAATTACCGTACCTACAAAAATAAAATTAATTTTAATCGCAACTACAGTTATCTATTCACTCAGTGCATATCTATTCAAAATTACCACTAGTTACTTTTCAACATTTTCATTATGTAACTAACTGACCGAAAATACATATAGTATATATATTTCGTGTGAAACGATTAATTACATGCCATTTTATCATTGCATTTATCATAACTTGTCATTTAACAAATAATGGTCATACTATAGAAAAATCGCTGATTAACCAAAAAATAAAACAAATATGAAAACAACTAATGCTACAACAGTAAATAAACTGTAAATAAATAATCAATTGTTGTAAATAAATTGTAAATGTATAAATAATGAATTCACCATCTATCTCTCAAGTATAAAGCACAAAATTTGAATTATGCACTAAACAGCTATTACCTTATGTCCATGTCACAAAACCCAGGAAAAACATCATGGTAAGCTTCGCGTCGTATTCTAGTGTAATTTTTTGGGCGGGTGTCGTAGACAACAATTTGACCACCTAAAACAGTTTAAAAATGGAATTCTTCTGATTTTCACTTCAAGTGTATCACCACTTACTAAGATTTGCTGTTACAAACAAGCTACCATCGCTGGTAAATTTACAACGGCTAATTCTACCAGCCTGAAAATCGACCAACTCCTTCTTGTATGGTAAATGACTGAAAAATACCGTATTAAATTAATAATGTAACATTTTCAAAAACTATAACAAACAGATTATTCATGTAACGAAGTACGGCTTCGGAGAATGCCTGATGAGGCACACGACGAGTAATCAAGTGATAAATGGAGCGTTTTTGTCCGGGCAAAAAATCTTCTCCAGATTCTATTCTTGTCAGAGTGACAAAATCCTTCATCTAAAAACAGCATTTATTAAGTGCATATATAATACAAAGCGAGAAATGTATATTTCTGCATCTGCATGCTCCATTATCCACTTTCACTGACATTCATAGTCAAGCTGTTTGCATGAAAATTATTCCTGTCGTGAGGAATTAAAAAATACCCTAGTTCAGTTTAAACCTATATAAATAAAATCAAACTATATAAATCATACTTTTCGATCATGCAGAATGCGCATCATTGTCACGAACAATCGACCACCGGTAAACTAAAACAAACAGCTTTTATTACAACTAACAGATTGAAAACATTTTTAATAAAAAGTAATAAGAATGCTTTTATTCATAAAGTACATATGTAGAGCTTATCAAACTTTACAATGTACTATAATATGCTAAACATGTTTAAGACAGCTATCAACATGCCATTCCAACCACGAACTATACTGAAGCTGCTCATCGCAAGTAAAATACAGTAAGCCAAACTTTATTATTACATTTCTTTTACAGTATAGTTGAAATTTCTAAAATGTGAAATAAAACATTAAATTGACAATATCAGTGAAATCATAGTTTATTAAAATGGGACTATTATAATTTTTAAAAAATAATACAACTGTTTCCTTAGGCAATGTTATAAGATATCAACAAAATAATTGTTATTTTGGAAACAGTCAGCGTTTTTCACTAAATATTCCGTTTTAATTAATTTTTTTAAATTAAATTTTTAGTATTAAGAATAGATAAAAATCAGTATTAGATTGAGTTACTTCATTTTGAAACGGAGTTTCTTCATTAACAGATTTTTATACAATAATTCTATTAATTTCTATATTATAAATTGTTAAATACGTTATAAATGTCAAATTGTTGTAATCACACATACATATATAATTAATGAAGATTTTAATACTCGCTAATGAAGACGAAATGTTGGGGCTGATTTTCTACGTTCAGTGTGATTGCCAAATTTAGCAGACATGCCGCACAATAAAAGTTTTATCGACCGTGAATGTAATTTCTTGTTGACATGTTAAGTTTGATGTTGGATAAATGCAATGTATACAGCAAAAAACAATTCACCCATTCTCAATGGCTTCGAAATAAAGTGTTTTGTTTCTCGTTTGCAGCAACTGCTTTCAACAGCAGTTTCCTTGTTGTAACTTTTATCACGATTAAATGAAATAAACTTCAGTTGCTCCCACAAAAAATAAATACCATCAACGTTAGTGTTCAGGAATTAGCAATGGTTATTTCAAGAAAATTTCAAGCTTTATTGTCACATTTGACTGCAACGCAACAAAAACATTGATCAATACTTCTGTTTACCTCCAAAATGATATAAATATTACGACTGAAACAGTAAACTTGTTCATTCGTCCACTGGCAGCAATAATGAAGGCTGAACAGTTCTCACAAAGCTGAAATCAAACGTACATATTTCTAGCCATAGCGCACATCTTTTTCGGAAAATATAGGTATTCTTCAACATATGCTGCAAGCTCAAATGCATTAAGAGGTTCGATTGTTCGGGCTTCAGAAGAACACTTCGTTGGAGAATAGAAACCATGTGGATACTCTTCCATGGCAATTTTCACCTGCTTCGAAAAGCATATTGAATCGATTTCAATTCCTTCCAACAGACGAAGAGTCGCAGGCCACCAACTCATATCATACTTCTTCGGTCCCAGAATATGTATTTCTTGAAATTCAGAGGCAACATGTGCCTTAATACGATCAAACACCTGTTTTCCATGCAAATCCTCGAGCAATTCGCATTGCTCGTTCCTCAGCGGAACATGATAAGGACTGTAGCGATGCTGGAAACGAACAGCCTTCTGCTTCAGATATGAACGCAAACCGCCTCGCCTAAATTATACACAGCCAATAAATTATGCGAAAACAAGACAAAATAACAGAGATAAATGTGAAAAAAACAAACCAAATTTACATGAACAGACGGTTCAGGAACACTTCAGTTCTAAATGTCGAATTAGTCGAATAATTGTCGGCGATCTGCAGCTGATTCAAGCATTGCATCAGTTCGTTATTGTTCAGCGAGCAAGATAAAATGGGATCTGACCCATTAGCCATTTTAACAGTCGTTCAAATGGCCACCAAATAATTTTATTGACTCTCAGTACAGTAGGTAAGTAACACAGTAATGACAAGCAAGTACAATAATCAAAACCGAAATGAAAACAAAACCAATTTTGATTTGAATAAATAAATAAATTTTCTGTAATAGAATTAATGCATTTGTTTTAAAAAAAGAATTTAAATTAAATTAAATTAAAATAGGATTGATTGATAGTTTTTTCTAATTAATGGTTCAATAATAATGAGTTCAATATTGACGGTGAATATTTTAACTGACCAATATTTGAAGCCCAATAATGCTACATAATGGTTTTTTAATATTTTATTTTTATTTTTTATAATTATATATTTTTCTGGTTACTAAATTTTAACCATTCTTTTCACATTTAATGTTTGCTTTTTCACGTTTGCCTTTTATAATCTTTTTAATTCATATCATTTTTAAAAAATAATATTCCATTATTGTATTAAATTTTAAAATTAGTTTTTTTTTACTTTTCTTACAAAGATGCATCCTATGGTAAAACATTTTATAAAAATGAAACTCAAATCATACAGATCACATTATCGTCGTATTATTTATTATACAGGTCGTCTTTTCTTTCACACACGCACACACAAATATATACATATATACTCAGATAGTTCGGATCTCAGCAATACGCCAGCGTTAATCCGCTCAAAAGAAGAAGAAGAATTGTATTTTTTTTTCCTAATATAAATTGTTTTTAAACATTTCACTTTATCGTAAACAGCTCAAAATATTGTTAAAGTTGAGTTAAATAATAAAATATTATTGCACTGTCATGAAAATAGACAACAAAATATTTCACAACAATAGCCATTTTATTAAGCATAATCATAAACAGCACATCACGATGATCGATCGATATGTTGAAATTGTATAAATTATCGAACAGCGAAGTGGGCAAAACAACCTCATATTAATACCCACAATAAAGCGTCTATATTGTAATCGAAATTTTCCATTGAATAACAATTTATAAAAGAATTGTAAAGCTGCAAAAAGAAATAAACAAAAATACGGCAGACAAAATTTTTCAAACAAACAATAAAGCTAGAGAAAAGGATGAAAAAGTAAAAGTAACAATTTTCACATCTAACCGTTCAACAGAAACAACGTTGGCCGGGCGTCTTTGAGGCATTTTCTCCAAAACGAATACCTTGAACCACACCATTGGCAAGTTGCAGTTCAGTCGAATGCTGAATTCGATCCATCAACAAATCCAACAACGTATTTACAGCAATTTCAACATTCAGACCAGTTGCCGCACTTGTTTCCACATACGGTGCCCTTCATAATTAGTAGAAAAAAATTAATAATAACAATACTATTATCATTTTCGCATTATTACTATTCAAAATAATAATAGCACTACTATGATTTTTCCACCTGTGGTAGACTTAGCGAAAAGTATTTTAAAAAATTCTTAAACAACAATACTATCGCCAACTACTGTAATATGAGAGCAGATGGAAGATCGAATTTCAACTTGGAAAAGTTGAAAACATTTGCCTAACGCAATGAGAAGTTGAGCAAATGAAAAGCAATACAATTTAATAAAAGAAATAAAAAAAAGCATACTTCAGCAGCACAACATGACAATGAGAAAAATATCGACTGACCAATCTTTCTTTAATTGACACCGGTCGATATATTGATTCAATTGTACAAAGCGTCGAGATAAATGAAAGTTTAATCTACGTTTAGTGAAATCTACATGCGTGCACCGTTTACCCAAATGCCAACTGACGTTCGTGTTAGTTAAATATTCACAATTTCCATCTGCTCTAATAAACAGCCTTAACATTTGTATACTTTGAAACAGTCTATTACCAGCGCTAAGGACAGTGCAACCTATTGCAATTGAATAAACAAACAAACAAACAAATAAATAAATAAACGAAATATAAATCGTGCAAGTATAATTCATTTGATTGATCAAATTTATTATTTTTTCAGTAGTCGATTAATAAAAACAAAAAAAAATTAATAATACACTGCTCTATGTCAATTTAATTCAATTATTTTGAAAATTTATGAACATAAGAACATGAATTTTTAAAATGTAAATTAAGGAAAAAACCAATCTCGTATAATAAACAGTACGTAACGAATTGGGTGAAATCAATAAAACCAAAAGCAGACGGTAGAGGATTCACAATGGAGCTATCAACACTTCGACAAAAGACAAATAAATAAAGTTAAGTTACCATTGAATGCGCGAGCAAAACAAGTGAAAATAGAAATCATTTGTCCGCTCGAGCAGTATAATAAAAGTAACGCTAAACGCTTAATAAAAGTAATTCAACTAAAAATATTGCCCAGAGAATAATTTATTCAGCAAACGAGAAATCAATTCCAAAACTATACTGCTAGAATTTTCTGAAAAAGCAAATATGCATTGCAATGTCAAACCGTCGATTTATGTAAACAGTAGAATAAATTCATTTTTTTTCCTAGTGTAAAATCAAATGCACGAAGTGGAAATTTTTTAAGCAGAAAATATTTACCCAAGTTCATCAGCCAACTGTTTGCCGTCGGATGTAGAAATCTGTAACAAAAAAAGAAAAAAGAATAATGAAATAGTTTATTTCGAAAAAAAACATATTGTAACATAAACAAACCGTGCGAATATCTTCCAAATCAGCTTTGTTCGCACAAAGTACAAAATCTGGATTTTCGCAGTATGAATGCACAGACAGTTGAGCAAGCCAATCTCGGACGTTCAGAAATGACGCTTCGTTGGTTACATCATAAAACAGCAGAAATCCCATAGCATCACGGTAAAATGCTGTTGTCAAACTTCGAAATCTAATAAGTGAAACAGTAGCCCATGAAATAGTGAAGTTATGCGACAAAGGACAAAAGTGAAAAACCTTTCTTGACCAGCGGTGTCCCACAGTTGAAGAAGCAACCGCTGACCACGACCAAATTCATGGTGCGGTGATTTGTACACCTGAAATATGAATTACAAAATCGAAGGCAAATATATAGCGCGAAAAAAATGAATTCCAAACTCAGATGTCAGAATTTCTAATGTACAGTGGCTGAATAACTCTCTTCATGACACTACCTCGGATATTTTAGGAAAAATTTTTAAGCAGAAGAAGCTCGAATGCGTACCACTCGCTTTTCAAAAAAGTCAATGCCAACTGTAGAGACAAAGTTAGTTTGAAAGATATGATTTGTGTACTGATTCAAAAATGAAGTCTTCCCAACAGCGGAATCTCCCAGCGCTAGCAATTTTATCAAATAATCATAATTCTCCATTACTCGCCTAGTGCAGGTAAACCAAGTTTATAGCAAGAAAGTGTTGTCAATACTGTAAAACAGAATATTCAAGTTCATACTTTGTAAATTGCTCATTAGGCAGTTTTATAAATTTAACTGAATAAACACAAAGTACTTGTAAATATGGAATTTATAGATCTATTGTAAAATTAAGTTTTTTACAGCATAAATAATTTTACAAGCAACTTTTGAAAATATTCGTAACACATATTTGAACGATACCAATAATTGTTGTGATTAATTTGATATTTAAATTATAAAAAAGTACATATTGTAAAAAATTTGTACTGAAGCGTTCTTCTGTTATTACATATTTGTGGTAATATGCAAATAAGATAATTGTTGTTTCCTTTTTAAATAGCTTCGGCATAAAATGCAATGAATAATTGGAAGAAATAATTAGCGGTGAAATTAGCAAAGTTACAATGGACGTTTGCTCTGATTTCCTGAAATTATTGGAAATTGTTAAATAGCGCAATCCATATTTTTGCTAATTTGTTTATTAATTTAATACTGCTCGCCATTTGTCAAGCGCTGGACTGCTTTAAAGCTATGCAAACTTGTTTTGCTTTAAACATTCTAGTTCAGCTTTCGTGAAGTAAACACTTTAATAATACTTGCTTCGTTGATTTCATACTGTGATAGTTTTCATTTGTTCTTATTTACAACCGAAATATCTGTTCAAAGTGATTACTTTTGCAGTTGAATTTTAGAAAGGTATGTTTGTTTAATTTTATTTAAGCAAATTTTGCATACATGGTAGTGTAGTTTCACACGCAGGTTTTCCAAAATCAACATTTCCAACTTTTCATTGATTGATCACTCTGGCGCAGTATAAGCAACATCATTGTATCGTGCTTGAAAAACTGAACATTCGTTTTTACATTATAAATAAATAATGAAGCTATGACTTCAGAAACAATTCATTAAATTACATCAATTCTACTGCCCGTTTTATAACATAATATTTTCAGATAATGCTTGCTTGGAAATATATTTTGCCGGCAGCTGCCGTTGGTGGAGCGGCGATGGGATGGATTTGGAGTGACAGCGATCCATTTGCTTCGGAGAAGACGCGCGCAGTAAGATTTTTGCATTTTTCCCATAATGAATTTACGAACATAGTAGGTGTTCGTAGACTTAACGTTGAAAAGTGAAATAATTTGATTTTTTTCTAAATGATTGAAATATTTTGTGAAATTTCGCATGGATGAAATTATGTTTCAGGCGTCGATTCAAGTAGAAGACAAGAATGTGGCTTTAGACAAGCGTTTGAAAGAGTTGCCAAGTCGGAAATCGATATTTGAACATTTGCAATCCAACCGTGAATTTGATGTCCTAGTAATTGGAGGCGGTGCAACTGGTGCTGGTATTGCTGTTGATGCACAGACGAGAGGTGAATGTACTTCAACATGAAAGGATTCCAAAAGTTTTTCTTGATGATTATGTTTCGATTATTCATTTTACATTTGAACGTGAAAACTGAATATGGAAGACGTGCAAAAATTGGCAGAGCAAATTTAGCCTAGAATACTTTTAGCGAGAATTATTTACTTACTGTAACATTATTGATTTTCAAGTTAATTTGTGTTGTATATTTTGATTGATATATTTACAAAGTCATCATATTATTAGTTATATCTTCTTATGTGCACTAATCGAAAGAACTTTGCATTCGTATTTAACGCAGGGATGGAATTACTTTTCAAATAGCATATGTAACAACTGTTTAATATTGAAAAATTGGTTTCCAATTATCTTGTGCTATTATTTCACACTCACTTATGTTCTTTCTGTCCAGTTTGAAATTACTGATTACCATTTCACCGAAACTTATTTAAATTGAAATGCATTTTGTTGCTTATATTGTATTTCGAAATAAATACCTTTAGGATTGTCAACTGCTTTGGTCGAGATGGACGATTTCAGCTCAGGAACGAGCAGCCGAAGCACAAAGTTGATTCATGGTGGCGTTCGTTACTTGCAGAGTGCTATTTTAAAATTGGATATCGAACAAGTAGACTTTTCGTGACAGTTTTTTTTTTCACTGAAAATTGTTTTAATGAAAAGTTGTTCACTTGTTTTCCTTTAAGTATCGCATGGTTAAAGAAGCATTGTTTGAGCGTTACCATTTGCTCAAAGTTGCACCTCATTTGTCTTCAGTTTTGCCGATAATGCTTCCGATTTATTCGTAAGTTTCAAGCGAAATTTCAAACGAAATCTCTTCTTTTCGTCTGTAATGTTTTCTCGTTTCAGCTTATGGCAAGTTCCTTACTTTTACTTGGGCATCAAGATGTACGATTTTGTAGCTGGAAAACGTCAACTGAAATCTTCTTACTATATCAGCAAGCAGAAAGCTCTTGATCTTTTCCCACTGTTGAAGAAAGATTCTCTATACGGAGCTCTCATCTATTACGATGGTCAGTTTATGAAAATTCCAATAAAACCAATAAGAAGCATACGAAATGAAACATCATATTTAATTTTGAAAAAACACCACCATTCTAGGCCAGCATAACGATGCAAGAATGAACATTGCGTTGATTTTAACCGCTATTCGATATGGTGCACAATGTGCAAATCATGTTGAGGTTGTAGATTTGCTGAAGAAAACCGATCCTGATGGAGTAACGAAAGTATGCGGTGCGAAAGTTCGAGACTGTTTGACAGGTAATATAATACGTATGTATATGTATATATATATTTTTTCTTTCAAATTTAACTTCCACATGACAATCACCAGAAGAGAAGTGCGTATGAATTAGGATGGAACTTTTTTGTCGTTAACAGCAAGCAATATTTTAAGGGCACCAGTGGGAAATTCGTGCAAAGTCTGTAGTGAATGCAACCGGTGCATTCTGTGACCAGATTCGTTTGATGGACAATCCGAAAGCGGATTTATTGGTCGTACCATCTCAGGGTGTTCATATAGTTTTGCCTTCTTATTACAGGTAAAATGAAAAGAAATGAAAAATTGAAATGAAACATGACAATTGTAGTCCTTCGAGCACGGGACTTTTGGATCCAAGTACATCCGACGGCCGAGTTATTTTCTTTTTGCCTTGGTTGAACATGACCCTGGCCGGTACAACAGATTCGCCTTGTTCAATTACTGATAAACCAGCGCCAGCAGAAGCAGACGTCGATTTTATTTTAAAAGAAATTCGAGGTTATTTGACACCCGACATAAGTGGTAAGGCGATGTGATGACTTTTTACTGATTGATTGACTGATTTGGAAGAAAATGAAATTTAAATTTCTTCCACATATATATATATATATATGTACACAATATCTCTCATCAACACTGGTAGTGACTGACTGTTGTGTTGTCATTTGGTACGTTTCAGTTCGTCGGGGAGATGTGATGAGTGCTTGGGCAGGTCTGAGACCGCTGGTACGTGATCCTTCGAAAAAGGACACCGCCTCTTTGGCCAGAAATCACATCATAGAAGTCAGTCCATCCGGACTTGTTACCATAGCCGGTAAGGATAAATGGAAAATTACTGCACTACGAATCATCACTGAACTTTCACACTTGTGTTTCTTTGTATTTCATGTGGAAAATGGACAACGTATCGTCGCATGGCCGAAGAGACTGTGGATAAAGTGATCGAACTGAACAATCTCCAACCGCAACGACAGTGCGTAACGACAAATATAATGCTCGAAGGAGGTCAAGAATATGACAATCTGATGTACATTCGTCTGGTGCAAGATTTCGGTCTCGATTTGGAGGTAGGTGTATAATAATAATAATAATAATAATAATAATAATAATAATATTGGAATCAACTTTATTTACCTCGTCCGACGATTGTCGACAATTCGTACATTTGCAATTTGCCAAACAGGTTGCCAAACATTTGGCCAGCACGTACGGAGACAAAGCCTGCGATGTGGCTCGACTGGCCAGACTGACAGGTCGACGGTATCCGGTCGTTGGACGTCGCTTGCACCAAGAATTCCCGTACATCGAAGCCGAAGTGAGCATGTTGAAGTTGCACTTGACAATTGAAACAAATCGTTGCAGTCTACAAGTCGATTTCTCTGTTCGAACAGGTCATCTACGCTGTCCGTGAATACGCTTGCACTGCCGTGGATTTCATATCTCGCCGTACACGTTTGGCATTTTTGAACACCTACGCGGCCGAAGAAGCGTTGCCGAAAATCATCGACCTGATGACCAAAGAGCTGAAATGGAGTTGCAAAGAGAAAATGGTAACAACTTTCACCACTGTTGACGTGCCACACGGCGTTGCTGATTGTCCACAATTCAGAAACAGCAGACCGAAGCGTTGGAATTCATAAATCAACAAATGGGCAAGCAGGCTCGGAAAAAGGCCTATCAGGAGGCGGCTCCGTTGAATCTGACAGACGAAGAGAAAAGTGCCGCGATGAAGTGTTTCGTCATGGTGGACAAAGATTGCAACGGTGGAATTTCTGTCAACGATTTGCGTCGTTATTTTGAGGTGACTTTGGAAATTGTCTTTTCCGTTCCACATCCGATGAAGTTTTTTCCAATTCAATTTCAGGAGTCTGGTGAACAAGTTGATGAGGAAGTTTTGCATCAGTTGCTCGATGAAGTGGATTTGAATAAAAATGGTGAAATTGAAATGGACGAATTTTTGCACGTAAGATTTGTGAACAATGAATTTCTTTTTCCACAAAGTAGTTGCACGAAAATTGTTCATTCTCTATCATAATGGATGTTGCAGATTTACAATGGCATCATCGGAGGTCTAGTTGGTCACAACCCTGTCGTTAGCTATTTACGTCACGAAATGAAGCCAATTTCACCGGATCGTTCTGGAGGCGGTTTATAATGTTGACATTGTAGTAGCGCTTTAATTATTCCCATTCTAAGCTAGAGGTGTACTGTCAGACGTGAACTTTAACTAATGCAGAGCTTTCCGAGTAGAAGAGTAAATAAAAGTAAATAAATAAATCAGTGTACCACCTATACATGTTGTCTACGTGTATGTGTGTATAGAATATAAATTGAACACACAATGTATATATATATATATATATATATACATAGATATGATACAATATTACAATACCTTGATTATCAGACAAGAGAAATTGTTGAAAAATCATAGCCAGAGACGGTGACACTTGTTGGAGACGAACCGTTGGAACTTTTTGCTGAACCACTGCTGCTGCTGTTGCTCAGCTCTTCAATAGGACTGAGCAACAAAGAACCGGACATGCTACCTGCTCGACTGAAGCCAGTCAACGCGGTAGTGACCAACGACGACGATCCAGGCGAACTGTACTGCTGTTTCGCCGTGCCAGCAGTGTCGACCGTCGCGTCGAATCTGAGACAAGGCATGCTTTTCGTCTGCTGTTTGGCGAACGATTTTCTGGTGAAAAGCGTCTTCAAACTGTTCCCACGCCCTGGGCCCAACAGTTGTTCACTTTCGCTGCGAGTCAAATTCCAAGTGAAATTCGACAACTGACTTTGCCGCTGCAGCAGCCAGGCAACAGTGTCGCTGTTGCTGCGCACTTTGCGTCCCCAGGGCCGCCTGTGGGGGCGTGGATCCTCGCCGGTGGTGTTCTTGTTGGTCGATCGCCCAAGCACCACCGTTCGTCGCATGTCCACTTCGTCGAACTCGATCACAGGAAATCCACCGTTGCTGAACGCCGTCTGTTTTTCTCCACTCTCCGGCTGAGAATTTCGACAAACAACCAGT
Organism: Trichinella nelsoni; assembly: GCA_001447455.1. Taxonomy (NCBI): domain Eukaryota; kingdom Metazoa; phylum Nematoda; class Enoplea; order Trichinellida; family Trichinellidae; genus Trichinella; species Trichinella nelsoni. The sequence continues at coordinate 35,936 of JYDL01000024.1, read as the reverse complement.
CGATCCTTGTGACTGTGCAAAAGCCTTTCTTCTGTCCCTCTTCGATCAGTATCCATTTTGTCGTGATCATCATCACCATCTTCTTCTTCTTCTTCATCATCATCATCCGTTTCACCCACAGATGAGGAGAACCACACGTGACCAGTACCTGTTCAATTGATGCGTAGATGCGTAAATCGTAAGTAGTAAAATTTAGTCAAAAGTGATTAATTTTTTTTTACAATATCTGAAAATGATAAATAAAATTAAAACCTTTACGACGAGCAAACGATGCACGTCCGGAAATTGTGGATACGTTGGAACGAGGCTGGCGTTCAGCAACAGCGGCAGTTGTACCAGTGGAACCAGACGCCAGTGGATCAACGTCGATGAAATGACGGACCGTGTCCAAGCGTTCGGCTGCGATTTTCAAAAGCAACGTTGGCGCCGCTTCGCCGTCGTTCCTGCCCGCAGGAACGCGCAGCGACCTCCAGCCCCGGTTCAGCTGAGGATTCTGCTGGAACGGGTCGAATCGGCGCCACAGACTGCCAGTTCTGTCTAGAAATTTACGGCTGCTTACCGGATGTTCACTGGATGTTGGTTCGTCGTCGTCGTCGTCGTCGTCGCCGCCGCCATCGTCGTCAGTTTCCTCTTTCACGCTGGGCATCTCATCGACAGCCCTGGACAAATTTCACTTCATACATATATACAACAGAAAACTGTAATATTCGATTCACTTTTTGATCTTTTTCATCACATGTGAAGTGACCAAAATATAATATATTAATAATTGATTTTCTTGTGAAAGAATATTTGAATTTATCAGTGAAAGTAAAAGGGATCTTACCGGAGGAGACGTTGTGAGTCGTCATTTGAGCATTCGTCAGGCTTGCAAGCGGATTCGTCCGCTTGTTCTCGGTCATCTCGGGAAGTGAGCTCGTCGCCGGTGGCAAAACGACCGCTGTGTCGACGTCCCCTGGCCGCTGGGTCCGGAGTCGACTGAGCGCTGTAGCTTGAGTAAGAATCATTGCGAGCAACGTATCGCCTGAAAGTTGGTTCGGCATTAAAAACATTAGAAAAGCATCAAAAAATAAACTCTTCATCATTGTCGGCATTGGCAACAAAAAATAAAATTTGGTGCACATGTGCAGAAACCCATCCGTGCCAAAATTAGCCGGTAGGTAGGCGGCAGAAGCTGCTGTCGAATAGACAGACAGCAAAGTGGTGGTGTCGGTGGTGCAAGATGCAAATTTAAAAGAGCTAAGAAGAAATTACTAGCTGAATTGAAAAAAAAAGAAAAAAAAGAAAAAAAACACAATAGTGTCTGCCGCCTTTGGCATTTCGAATGCAAGAGCAAACATTCATGCAGTGGTCACACGACGACCACCACCACTGTGGTGGAGGTGGTGGTCGTGTGGTCACAGAGGTAAAGAGGTAAAGTACCCCGCCGGTGAGTGTAAAATTTGAGTCCGATGACGAACAGCTGCCCACCGCTTTTTTCTTTGAGATCCTTGCACAGAGCTGATTCGACTACCGCTGCTACCGCCGCCACCGCCACCGCCTCCATCGCTGCTGCTCGACTTGGCGTTGGAACCGAAGTGACATCGAATCGTGGTTGTGGTCTTGAAATAGCTTCGGGCGTTCTTTTCCGGCCTGAGCAGAATGACGTACATTTTGGGAAAGTACAACAATATCAACGCCACGGTGGCGCTGAGGCTGAAACAAATGCACATGGTGGTGTCCTTCTTGGCACTGCCGAAATAGATGGCGATGAACGCCAGCCATATCACGCAAGTGGTATACATGGTGAAGCCGATGAATTTGGCTTCGTTGAAATTTTCGGGCAAATTTCTCGTCTTCACCGCGTACAAGGTGCACATGCCGACCAGGAACAAGTCGAAGCCGAACGGCGCGAAAAATGTCAACCCACTGGTCCGACAGACCAAAAGCACCCGTTTCGGAAGTGAATAGTCGAAGTCGGCTTTGGGCGGTTCGAAAATCAAAAATACAACAATGGTGATCAGTTCGACGAGCACCAGCAAGCCGGTGATGGTCACCTGGGCCGAGATGCTCAGAAAACGGCGACGTTTGGTGGTGATCTTCTTGCTGGCGGCCAGAATGCGCGCAATGCGATTGGTCTTGGTGAACAAAGCGCCGTAGATCATGGAAAACGCCGTGCCCGGCACGATACGCCGAATAATGCAAGAGACCATGTTCGGCGGACTGATGATGAAAAACGTGGTCATGTAGCAGAGCAACAAGCCGACCAGAATGATATAGCTCAGCTCACGAGTGGTCGCTTTGACGACCGGCGTAGAATTGTGCAAAATGAAAATTATTATCGTAAACAACGTGGCAATAATCCCAACACAAGCGAACACAACGCAGACCACCGCTTCCGCGTCGCTCCACCTCATGTATTCGACTTCAAGTTTGTAACAAGCTGAAAAAGAAAAGGGAAAAATTTTTTTTGGTTTTTGCCGAATAAAGGGAAATTAATTTCAACGCAAATCCCTTTCCCCAATTTTTCAAATTTAACCCTCTCCTCTCTATTCATTCCAACGATGCAATTCACTCGGTGGTCATCATGCATATTATCATATCATGCATTGTTTACCCGTTCGATTCTCCAACGGCCAATAGCCAAGTGGACAACGCTTGCAAGCGTACTCGTTCAAGAGGTATTCGTTTTCGTAACAAGGAACGCAGATCCAGCAGCATTTCAAAGTTTGAATTTTCTTGATTTCACCAACTTTGCAATCATAGCTGCACCTCGCCGTCGGCGTGTACGTCAAACCGGACATGTGATTGTGCCAAAGAATTTTATCCCGATCGATTCTCAATTTGCTCTTGTAATAGATTCCACTTTGATGATTGAATTTATCACTGTGAAACGAATGATCCCATTCTCCGGCCGTAACATAGCTTGCAACTTTTCCTTGGTAATTCAATATATCATATCTGAAACGACTGACTGACTGCACAAAGTTGAAAAACAAACAAATGAACAAAGAAGCTTTTTTCACCTAGCTGGAGGATCACCGTTGGCGTCGAAATAAATCTCTTGTCCAGACGGATCTCGAAACATCGTCTTGAGCATGTATTGGAAAAGTACAGTTCCGTCAACGGGCGTCATTGCATCGCACAGGCCTTTCTCTTTGGAACCTTTGCACAAATCGTTGTACATTGCATCCAACGCGTAGGCAACGGTGTAAATTGCATTGGTCACTTGACTCAACTTTGGATCGGGCTTATAACCGTAACTGACATTTTCGTTTCCTGCATCAGAAAAGACAAAAATCGATTAAATTGATAAAAACATTGTCATTTGGTCGCTTTGTTCAATACAACTGCAATGGGAAAAGAAAAAAGTCGACAACAACATTACCGGTACAAATTTTCGGATACAGATTTCGAGTTGATTCAGTGTAACTGCAGTGGAATTTCTCTTCCCAAAAGTCCACAAACCAAGGATTGCGAAAATTGTTTTTCGGTGTCAAATTGAAATAGTAGCTGTCGAATTGTGTCATGCGTGGAGAATAGATGCGAAAGGAAAATCCGCCGGCAGCAACATCCTCCACTCCGGCGACCACATCTTTCCTGTCCGACCAACTTTCGCTGAAGAAAGAAAAGGAAATGAGAGAAAAAAATGCATTTGCTTCAATGTGGTATATTATTTTATTATTGTTGAAAATAAATATTATTTTTTATGTTTATCATTACCTCCCTATCCATTGCAAACCTTGATAAGTGTCGTTTCCGTCCGGCTGCAAAGATTCGCGTACCCTTTTAGTAGCTTGGAAAATCCGTTTGATTGTATCTCCTTCGCAAAAGCAAATAGCAACCTAAACGGCAAACTTAAAACTAAAAAAAAGGATTAACATTACTAATTATTATTGTTGATGCTTTTGGAAAACGAGAGAACAGACAGATGAAAAAAAATATTAAAAAATCATTCAGTGTAAATCCAAAATATATATATATATATATATATATTTCATAATTCACTGATTTACGGTAATCTGAGGTCGATGAGTCATAAGCAAACGTATCAGAGCGTCGTAGTCTGCCGCAGGTGCCAAGCTTTTAATTTTCTCCGCCACACCGATACAGAGATTGTCTTCTTTGTCGAAATTTTTTTGCAATTCTTCAAAACCCTTTTCACCATAGTTTCCTTGAATACAAAGAACAAAAAAAACTGAGACTTGATAATTTCCATCGGTTTTCAATTTCAAATTGTTCATCTAATTAACATGTTGAAAACAACAAAAATAATAACAGTATTATTTTAGAGGGGAAAAAATGCAAAGCAATAAACCCAACAACAATAACAATAATAACTTGGATTAGATTGGATCGACAAGCATCGATTGGATCGAAAATGAAAAGCATGCAAAGTTACAAGTTGGGCCAGATGAGTAAGTTGCAAAGAGCATGCCGCCAGTGATGAAATGGAACCGTTCGCAACAGACATTAGCTTAGCCGACCAAGCGAGACGACAACAACAACAACAACAAAGGACGCTGATTTGTAAAATGCAAATTAACCAACTCACTGCGGCTTGGAAGTTGAAGAATCACAAAGCCGACGACGAGCTTCGATCATTTGCAAAGCACAAACAAGCATGCAGCTAATAATAAAGTCACATCCCGCGTCGATGATGCGCGAAATTTCAATTGACCCTTGCAGTGCATGACTGAATCGAGAGAATTTTTCATTTCAAATAGTTCAATGTTGGTTAGAGAAATAGTTTTTCAAAAAAAATTTTTGCTATAATTTTTCTTTTTTTTGCTATAATTTCATGCACAATCATGCAGGACTGCACTATTGTCATCAACGTCGGCTAAATTTAAAATATTGAAAAAGAAAAATTGCAAAAAAAAACAAAGTACAACAAAATCATGGGAAACTAGGAATATTAATTAATGGTGTGTTGTGGAAGTGTTGCAAAGAATAAGGAAAGAAAAAGTCTCGCAACCCACCGCAAAGATTACAATCAAATTGCATCTATATCCATTTTTAAACAAAATAAATAAATCCACACGCACACACACACACACACACATATATATATATATATATATATATATATATATGGTGGGTGTGTAATAAAGTACCGTCAGTGTAGACAACTGCGACGTAGGACCAGTGGAAATATTTGACAATGTCGACAATGGCTTTCGCTTGCCAAGAGTCGGAAGGCACCATGCGCATGTAGTATTTGAATTCGGTCTTGTCGCTGAGCGCTTTGGTTGTGGCCGAATAGCCAACCTGGGGTATGTGGAATACTTGGAGCAGATTTTGCACCGCGATGCTAACATCACTGCTGCCCGGACCGATCACAGCGACCAGGTTGCTGGTCGGCTCGTCGCCGTCGTTCGCCTGACAATGCTTGTCTTCTGGACAACAACAGCAGCGTTGTTGCTTGGAATGGGCGTTGGGCCCGCCGACCGCGTCCCGGACCATGATGATCGTCTGCTCCATGGCGATGCGCTCGGTCCAGCAGTCGTCGCGCACGCTGATGCCCAGTTTCAAATTGGCCAACAGGGCGTTGTCGTCGTTGATCGCGTCGACGGTCTTCAACGCGATCTCGGTTCTCTGTATTCCGTATTGTTCCCAAATTTCGCCACAACGTTCGGTGCCGGCAATTTTCCGGTGAATGGGGAAAAGGGCGCCGATTTCCACGTCGCCCGGTATGCGCGCCACGCGCGTGTGACTGGCCGACTTCGGAGCCAACACGGCGGTCAGCGAAACCGCCAGCCAGATGCCGACCACGACCATCAGCATATGCACGAGCGTTCATTTCACCGGCCGAGCCGGGCACAGCTCCAAAGTACTGCTTTCTCCACAGCGTGCCCAGTCACACCGCTGGTACACTGTCGACAAGCTGTCGACTCTCGCATGATATTCACAACTAAGTATACGGCTCTAGAGTGCGTATATGTGTGCAAGTATGTATAATTATGCACGTTGTCAGCCTTCTTCAATTTGTCCCTATCTCTCTCTCTCCATGTGTGTGTGTGTGTGTGCCTCTCTTTCTCTCTATTTCTACGTCTCTCCTCTTTCTCGGCACCACTTCCGGTGCACAGACGATTAGCCGACTTTGTGTTCCATCAATATTCGATCCAGCACCGGCGTTCGACCACTTCTCTCTGATTGCGTTACCGATTCAATTGGCTCGTTAGCAGCTGGCCCAGTAATCGCATTTTCCAACATCGACTTACCCGGAAAAAGTAGCAGAGCTCCAGCAGAACTTCACCAAGATTCCACTTGACAGTTTAATCCTCACTTCTAGTCAAAAATACTTCTCTCTCTTCTCGCCCAACCGACCAGCCAGCTGCTGGTCATTCTCTCTCCTCCACACACACTCAACCGCTCATTATCATCCGCTTCTTCTTCTTCTACAAGCGAGCTCTCAAAAACGCCAAACTACACAATTTATAAAACAATTCAATGTTCAATTGAAATGCTTTTCTTCTTCAAATTCGGCTTTTATAAAAAAAAGATCTTCATTAGCCAATAATAATAATAATAATAATAAGTAATGTTAAATTCTACAAAATACCCACTTTCATTCAACCTGAGCAAAAAATCGAAGAAAAAATTAAACTGTTATCAAAAATATCGGTATGAAATATTCATATATGCTCAATAATAATAGTAATAATAATAGCAATAAACAAATAATCATAACAATAAGAACAATAAGAATGAATAAAAAAAAGAAGGAAAAAAATAACTGCCTATATTCTTGCTTTTGTTTCAACAATTCTATTGATGCTTGGCTTTCAATGAGCCCACGTGACGTCCAACTGCCAAATACAGGCGTTGCACATTCTATCAGAAAAAAAACAAACAAACAAATATCGTTGATTAGTATATATATTAGTAGTTAGTGTAAAAATTCGACTAACCAAAGCTAACAAGTGCAGCATCCACAAATAGCCGACAATGAAAATTGAAGAAAGAAGATCGAAAAACGCAGATTTCGTTCTAAAAAATAAAACATATTATTAATTCAATGAAATATAGAGTGAGAAAAAAATAATTTGGTTCCAATTTCCATACAGATGTGCATGAACAACGTCTTCAAAACCATCGTAAAATATGAAATCTGGAAGCCTGGATAAATAAATAATTGAAATTATACATATGCGCAGTTAATAATAATAATAATAATATTGTTATTATTATTATTATTATTAGGACAAACTTGAAATCTGAAGTGACAACACCGATCGATGTTTCCAAAGCAAAATGTTCAAAAAAGCGTACAATATCGCGACCTAGTTGAGTTTGAGTAAAGTTTGGGAACAATTGTGTGCTTCGTGGTATTGTTTTCAAATAATCCAACCACAGTTTCCAATGATCGCGCATCTAGAAATTATCATTCCAACAACAACAACACCAGTCAGTCTACATATGCATGCCACAATTACCGCCTCTGCGTCGAGAAAATGTTCCACAGAGTCGTTCTTCATACCGTACAAATATCGAAACAAGCCCTCGACCACTGTCATCGCGATCGGTACAAATTTTTCAAAACGACCCTCTGAACTTAAAAAAATGACAAAAAACAGCATAATCCAAAACAAAGAAGAGATGAATAAACAAATAAGCAAAAATCAAATGCATACTTACTCCAGATCTAGAATCGAACGTCGCATTGGATCAAATGGCGACTGAATGCCGGACAACGTGTGCGCGTAAATGCGACGCAAGCTGAACCGTTCGTGTTCCCAAAGCAACAGCTCATCGCCCAGGTTGATCTTCTTCTGCACAATGGCCGTGCTGACGTTGTAATTTTTACCAGACTGTTCGAGCATCTTGAAAGTTTATTTATTTATTTATTTATTTTTTGTTTGTTTCATCGTATTCCATTAATTTTTTTTCACCTGGTAAAATCGATGCATCGAAGAATTCTGCCTCGGCACTTTCGACACGTGCATGTACAGTTTGGAATCTTCGCTGATCAAACCGTCCAAACAAATGGCAAAATCAATCAACGGTGCAGCAGTGTGCCTGTCTGCAATTATGCAAATTAGCAAAACAAAAAAGAATACAAAATGACAATTAATCGATTAATTAATTCAACCTCTCCTCTCAATCAAATCGTCAATCCACTGCTTAGTGCCCAAATAGTTCGCCTTGCCACCGGCGGCGAGTAGAAATAACAAATTGAATCTACAAAAATTGAAATGAGCGCATTTTGCAAAAAAATTTAATAACAACAAGCAATTCACTTCGCTCGTGTGGTGGAAGTTTTGTAAAGTCTCGAAAACAAACGCAACAATTCCAACAATACCACCATACCACTGCCGTTTGAATTATAACCGAATGATTTTTTCTGAAATGGAAATAAGTTGATCACTTTTTTTCATTTCATTTATTCCTTTCTAGTCTGTACACATGCAAATTGAAAACAACATTCAAATTGCTTTTTCTTTTTTACTTCTCTCTTTTGGTCTCATATTTTCAAAATTATACTTAATTTTAAAGTTTTATTTGAAATAGATTTTTTAAAAAGATAAATAATTTAAAGTATAATTCTAAAACTGTCTCCCACGAAATCCCCACCACAATGAAAATTTCCTTGTTAAATTTGCACAGTTTCAATATTTAATACCAATATATAAAGCAGAAGAAGACGGATTCATTTGCAAATGAAGTGCAAAAAGCAGCCATTAATTTGAAAAGTGAATTTTTTTTCACTAGCTAAATTTTTTCTTGTTCAATAAAATTCAATTGAACAATGTTGCCTAAGCATAAGTGCACAGAATGAGGCAAAAAGATATATACTGATAGACAATTTTAAGCTTGTCACACGGTGCTGCCCAGTAAACCTATTATCTTCTACAAGTTAAGCTGCTATTTAACACAAATGCATGCAAGGCCGAGCAAGTACATCCTTGTCAACATTGTTACTTTAGTATTATTACTACAATTATAAATAATTTGAACAAATTCTGCGGATTGGTCAATCCAATTTTACATTGCAATATTTGACAAATCGCAATTTCATCTCGCACTAAGCAATTTAAATCGGTACGTGAATAAATAAACAAAAAAATGATATACCACTGAAATAATACAAAATTCACCACTCACAAAAAAAAGAAAATAAGGTTGATTTCATATTTTGTCTTCTCAACTTAACTAAAACGTACTTGTTCTGAGCACTGATTATTGGAAACAATGGAGTGAGAAAGAATGAAAAATTAAAAAAAATAAATTAACATACGGCAGTCAAACCAAATGAATCGTAGTGTGCAACTATGGCAATTGTTGTCACGTGTTCTCGTTGATCAAATGCCGAAAGTCTTCCCTTAAATTTGTAAAAAAATACATTTATTTCTATGCACGACAATATGCACAAATTCTTACAATAATATTCTGCAGAACACGACTGTTGGACATAGCGTCGTTTTGATTGCCAGTATAAAGACGATAATTTTCTCCAATACACAAGGAAATAAATTCTTCAACAGACAAAGAACAGAATTGTATATTTGTTGTAAAACAAATTTACAAATAATTTCAAATTCGGGCACAGCTTATCATCATCAATGCAAATGCAACAACACAACCGAACAGAAATATCCTCACATGATTACAACGAATCAATACCAAAGCCAAGCAAATAATTAAATAAGAATAAATTAAAAGAAAATAAGCTCGTTTGTTTGTTTTTGAGAAAAAATACTCAGAAAACTAACTTACTGTGAAATAGGTTCCTTTTCGATACTTTTGCCCGTTCTTCCGCTAACCTCATAACTTCTTGAATTTCAGGGCAATCGAATGCGATGAACAAAGCAACTTTCGTTGGCAGTGTTAAAAGTGCTTTTTCAAATCGAAGAAATCTCTAAACATTTAAATAACAATTTATTCTCTTTTTTACTTTATCAAAACGTTAAAAGAAAAAAAAAACTTTTTTAAAATACATTTTCTAAATTGAAACACAAAAAAAAATCTCATCCAAACTTAAACTTTCCATCGAATTCCGATACTGACATCAACGAAAACGAGAAAAAACAAAAATGTGCATTCAAATTTAGAATTGAAACGTTGAAACACGTTCTTGAATTTGCATAAAAGCATCAACAAAAACGAACAGAATAAAAAAAGTTAGTTCAACAAGGTTTATAGGAAAAAACAAGCAACGCTCACGTTCTTCTCTTCGGCGAGCATTGTGGAAAAATTAGCCGGTAGGACGAAAATAATGCCGCCCAGATTGGAACTGAGAAGTGAATGCAATTCGTCCACAACGACATCCATCCACCAGACGACCAAACACTTCCGGATTCTTTCGAGCGAATTTACCGAAACTGCTTCATAATACAACCGCCAATCTTGCGTTCCTGGTTGAGTATGAGAAAACAAATTGCCCACATTAGCATATTCATGCATGGATGGGAGTGATTTGAATTGAACAACTTGGAATGGGAACAATTACCATATTCAGTGCCGTGCAGTTCAAACTGCGGCAGGCGAAAGACGCTGAAATCGTACGTGTTGGCCGAAGTGGCGCTTACCAACGAGGACGTAAACGGCACCACGCACGTTACCGTTACCAGAAACAATCCAAGCACCATTCGAAAGCATTCGATCAACTTTTCAATCATGCCGACTTTGGACAAAGTATACTTTTTGTTCAGCAGAGCAAAAAAAAAATTACCGGCACTTGTTGTCGTTCTTCTGTGGTAAAACCATACACTAAAACATCCATTTATAATTTATGCATAAAACTGTTGCCAAAAAAATGACAATTCTAGGAACAAAGTGACGGATTTTCTTTTTGCATTTTATAATAAATCTATCTGTTCACTGTGGCTCAACTTCAACGGCGTGATTTTTGTCTGTCATTCTTCTATTCATGCCAACTGATCACAGTTTATTCTTCAGTAGGATTTTAATAGTTCAACTTTTGAAATATTACACGCAAACAAAACAATGTGGGGCGGCAAAGTTTTCCAACAACGACAGTCTGTCGAAACAGAACAAAAAGAACAAAACGCCACAAAGCGTCAACGTTGATGAACAGGTGCGATGGCAACGCACAGTATAGGCATTTTCAAGAACAATTCAAACCGTGCGTCCTAGTTTCTGCTGCGTTTCATTTACAGCCCAACAGTGAATAATGAACTTCATCAATAAGCAATAAAAATTCATAATTAACTCAACAAATGAACACCATTTTGAAAATTAATAAATTTACCTTCTTCACGCAGTTGGATATTTTCAGTGTACAAAACTTTTCAGTTGCAACTTTTGTTTTCATCGTCAACGCGAATTTAACAATACAGTTTTACAAAGTTGTGCCGCTTATTTGTCAGTTGTCAGAATATGTCCTCAAATTTCCAATCAAACTCGCACAAATTCTCATTTCCCCCATTTCTCGCTGTATTCGAAACTGAAAAGCTACATTTTCAAACGACCGTTCACCTCAGTCGCACATTAAATGCACAGCAACAGCAACTAATTAATTCACCAAGTAAAGTGGACTTCCGACGAAAAAACAAAAAGTAAAACTAAAAACATTTCTATAATTCTGATAGGAAATCTATTTTTTCCTGTAACTTGGTCGCACTGATCCGATCGACCCGTTGTTCCCATGAGTCGTCGTCTTCTTGAGTCGTTTCGTTGAATGAATGCAATTTGATTGATCTACTACATTCTTGATCAAATGGACGTGCTTTTCAGCGGCAAAATCTCAGCCGTGTTGAAATGTTAACCGATTGGCACTGTCTGTGCTTGACCATCCAAAAAATCACTCTGACAAGCGAACAATTGTCGAAAACATCAAAAAGTTAATCTAATCAACCTTCCTTGACTACAATCTAAAAATAATCAAGTATAATTTTTAAATACTGTAGTAAAAGCAAAATTGATCAGCATTTGTTATTATTCAAAAATTCAATAGAACCACTCAAATGTAGTTTTATTTTTTATTTAAAATATAATTTTATCTAATAATTCCTTTCTAAATATTTGTTTTTGCATGCATGCATGTAAACAAAATTCACTTGAAGACAAATAGCTTTAAAATCATTATAATCCAGCTTGTTGCCTTACTTTTTGTCATCTGGGAAGAAGGTTTTATTTATTTGCAAATTGCGCTTGTTGCTGGGAATTGCTTCTCATTTGCTGAGTATACTATTTTTGATTGAGATTCATCATTTCAATTTCAGCAAAATCGGGATCATTTGAAAGTAAAAAATCAATAAATAACAAACAATATTTGAATTTTCGAAAAGAGAATAGGAAAAAGAACACCAACTGCAGCATTTTATTTCACCAGTAAACTATTAATTGTTATTCTTAAAAAGCGATACAATGCTGTTTAGCGGAAATGAAAAATCGGATAAAAGCAGCCTGTTTTTAAGTATTGATTCAACAATGGTCATTAAGGAATCACGGAAATTAATCAGTTTGCACCATCAACCAGGTAAAATCATTATGAACAGGTATCAAAATTAAAGATGAAAGGCACTTCCACTAAATTCCTGCGAATTATAATTTTCAGGCACCATGATCAGCTAAAAATTTCTTTTGAAAAGCTGTCAAGCGTTGGATCATTTCTTCAAAAATATCTGGTGGAGGTAAAATTGTAGTCCTAGAAGAATGTTCGAAAGAATAATATTCGGAGATCATATTTAATTAATTAAGAACTACCTGAAGTGGAACGTCCCTTCTTTTTGCCCGAAACCACTACCAGGCACAACGCAAATTCCAGTAGACTCGAGCAAATTCATCGCGTAGTAAAAATCAGGCTTCTGACCAAGTGACTGGAATAAACGAGCAAAAATGAAAAAGTTTTTTCATCAAATTCAAATTTAAATTGGCACACTTTTGCTTTTTGAATAGCCTTTTCTGGAAGAAAAAGTCTCGGAAATGCATACATGGCACCTTGCACTGCGTTGCATTTGATCCCTTCGACCGAATTGAATGCGTTTGAAATTTTCGTTGCTTTCTCTTTAAGAGTTTTCAAAATTTCTGTTTTCTCCTGCAAATCAAATGCACAGTTGCACAAATATACATACAGCTAATTTGAAAATAATTGAAAATTTCAACTAACCTTTATAAAAAGTTCATATGATAAATCACCAGGTTTCGGAGGTTGCACTACACAATCCATAACAATCTGGATATTGAAGAAAATTTACCAAAAAATATGATGATGATAACAATGAATAAAAATGCTTAGTACTTGACCAAGAACGGAAGGACAAAGTTTTGCCGATATAGATTTTTTGTACATTGCCAAAATCTCCGGATCCATGTTGACAATTTCAGCATATCCTCCACGTAGACCACATCTAAGAGTAGAACATTTTCATAAAAAACAACTGTCAGTTGAAAGTGATACTCACTCTCCCATGTATCCTTTAGATGAAGAATGAAAACTGGCCAACTCCATGCTGCTGTACGGCGGTCCCATCTCCATGAGAACTTTTTTGAAGGAATGAAATTTGGACTGTGCTTCGTATATGTTGTCTTGATAAACCTTATTTCGAAAAAAAAGAAAAGAAACAATTCGTCGGAAATAGTAATAAAAAGATCACATAGAACAAGGGAAAATGTTGATTACTTCGTCAGCAAATAGAAACAATTTATTTTCATGAGCGAATCGAACAACCTCTTCAATATTTTCTCTCGTAAGAACTTGTCCTAAAAATATACAGTAATCGATAAATACAAAGAATAAAAACAGAAAAAAATCTGTATGAAAAAATCACCTGTCGGATTGCCTGGATTGATGACACAGAGTAGTACTGGGTTACAATGGGCACGGGATTCTTCCAGCGCTCGTTTCAACTCGCCCACGTTCAAACCCCAGTTATTTTCTTCATCAAGGTAATATCCAATCTATTATAACCAACAGGCGAACAAACAACAATAATGCAATATTCAGAATAATAACTTCAAGTAGTTGTATTTTTATGTAAATAAAATAATGACCACTGCTTAACACTCACCAAATGCATCCCATACTCAACTACCGTAGCTGAATAAAGAGGATACTGCGGAATTGGTATCATAATCCCGGGCAATTTTCCACTCCGATCACACTTGTTGAACATTTTCAATAAACCCTGAATGAACAGAAATGATCAAATTGAAAAATAAAAAATAAAAGAAAAAACCGACTCGAATCGATTCGGATGCACCATTGGATAAAATAATATTATCCGGATTGCTAGCTATTCCACCGTCTCGTTCGCAAATGTACTTTGCCACATCTTCACGAATCGTCTCAATGCCAACACTAGCACTGTAAGATCCTAAAAATTCGTTGTTAAAAAATATATATATATAAAACAAGTGTGATATTCTCTTTTCTCTTTCACGTACCAACGCTGTGACCACCGCAAGCTGTTAACAAACGTCTGACACGATCTTTGACATCTTGAGGAAACAGATCAGTTTCGAGCAATTTTGGATAAGCGCATCCAGAAACTACCTGAAAAATGCACACACACACAGAGAGAAAGAAAGAGAAAGAGAGAAAGAATTGGATCAATGAAATTTAAATATATCCATATGAAAATTGTACCTGGCGAATGAATGTAACCGGACGTTGGAGCATCGCGTGAGCGTCACCTATGTTGGCTCGAATAACGGTCTTGAAAGGTTTCTCAACGCCCTGCATTGTAAAGAAAAAAAAATTGGTCATCTATCTATCTTTTTCCCCATTCATACAAATTTAACAAATTTTACACAACAAACTTGAAAAAAACACCAAAAAAAGAAAACACTAAAAATGACCAAAGTGGAATTTTTCGCACAAATACAGTAAGATAATTTTATCAGTGGAAAAAATAATAGAAAAATGAAATTTTTTTATCATCGGTCTGTAAACAGATGAATAAATCTCTGGTCGCGTCTTTCGAGTATACTTGACAAAGACAACTCAATCAAGTCAAGTTTTATGAGATCCAATTTAATATTTGACGTCAATAAAATGCACTAAACTCAAATGTAGAAAACAAATAAAATTTGCAAACAAATCAACTAATAATATTTTGCATAACAAAAAAAAACAATAATAAAACAAAAATTAATTTTTTTACCTTATTCGGTTGGAATTTATTTTTATTGAAACTTGAAAATCAATTTCAAATTTACATGAGATAGTTATTGAACTTTTCACTTTGACATGCAACCGTCTATCATTTACCTGTTCGTGTTCGAGTGTGCTTGTTTTTAAGAATTGCAATGTCGGCTTGATTAGTTGTGTGAAAAGTGTATTTTTTTTTCCACAATTGCCGATCGAAATGATATGAAAATTTCAATATACTTGTGATTTAAACATAAAAGTTGTAAATTATTACCTTGAAGTTGAAAAGAAAATAAGCGAATAATTTTGGCAAATAAATTAAATGAATTAAAATGATAAAAATTAAATTGTCAAACCTTGCTGAGCTCTTTTTCAATTTCCGTAGCTCTAGTGACCAACGGTCCACGGACCGCATATTCCATTTCCAAAATGTGCGGATTGACGTTGGTCATGTCCAAACACTGATAGTGGTTGTTGTGTTGTTGTTGTTGCATTGCTTTGCCGTTACAGTTGTGGTCAGTTGTGCTGAAGCGGTCGGATTGCAATGTCCAAATGGAAGTCAAATGGAAAAGTTGACGTCGTATGTTCACTTCAAGAGACCCACTGCAGGTGTGGAACAGCCGCAGCAGTGGCCTTGTCTGCATCGACTGTCGAGTGGCGCTGCAAAAATGCAAACAAAAATTTATTCAAAATGCGGTTTGGCAAAAGCCAGTCCCGATCGAGTTCGACCAAGCTGACGGACTGTTAAATGCAAATGAACAAGCAAACAAAATAAGCAAACAAGTAAAGCATAATGGCGGTCTACTGATAGCACCTCAATTTCACAATATTTTACGCAATATTCCACGTGGAGTAGTAGTAAATAAGTTTCGCCAGCCAAGTTGCATTGGCTGATTGGTGGTTTTGATTTTGATTGATCGGTCTCAACTTGTTAGTCAACTTTGAGAAGCAAATTTCACCTTTTGCACATTTATTTACTAATTGAAATCTGCTGAAAAATGGCAATAAATTAAATTTATCAATTTTACTCGGCAGAATTGTGGTTTAATTTTTGAAAAAGAAGAAAAATCAACCGTGCAATAATCACCTTCTTCGACATATCAAAGCAACCGAACGGACAAACTGCAATTAAATATCTGAGAAATATTGATTTTGGAAAAAAATTTCCGATAAGCGTGAATAAAATGCACGACATGACGTGAAACAGTCTACTACTTCTTTCTTTGTACATATTTAAATTAGTTTTCAAAATTTTTTACACACTAGCGAAAAATCCCGTTTAACAGCCAAAAGAAATTTTGTCATTGTTGCATTGTTTGCAAAGCTGAATTATCTTGTCGTTTAGTGTACTTCGTTTGTTTCTTTTTTTAGAAATTTTATTAATTTCCATTAGTCAATCTATACTGACAGCTGTATGGCAGTAATAAGAATAACAGCAGCAGATGGTAGAAAGCATGAAAATTTGTCAAATGAAATTGAATGAATATCGGCAAATTGAAAGAAACTGAACAATGAAAGCTTTTGCTTTTAAAGTTGATCAATGCTAATTAATGCTTGTGAAATGTATATTTTCGATTACGTCAATAGCAACGGAGTCACGATTTGCAAATAGCAAGCAATTAGTTTTGCAATTAAAAATACCAACTTTCGAGTAAACGTTTACTGTTAAATGTTGTCATTGCGATGTTAAACAATGCTTTGGTTAGTAATTAGAGGAAGAAATTTTAAACCCAATATAAAACCCCTCCCACCACACACACGCACACTAAATCCAGTTCACCAGAAATGAATTCGAAATGTATTGGTCAAATGTTTAAAAATAAAACTGTTGTTAAAGCAACTTTCAAAGCATACCACAACACCTCACCACTGGTAATGAAATTGTTTGCTTGTTTTGGATTGTGTGAGCGTTATTTAGTAACGTGAACAATTTACCCAAACTAGCAAAAGCATTTCAAACTGAAAATTTCTCAGTTCGATATGCTACCACCAGAATGATAATATAATCACATGGAATGAATTACATTACGGGAGTTTTTTTATAAAAATGTTTTTTTCTATTTTACGAGGCCAAACTGACGTGGCAGTGTTAGAAAGTTGGAAAGTACAAAAAATGATGTTCAAATATATTTGGAAATTTAACAACACTTGTCTTTCGAAATTTAAACAAAGAAAACAATGCTTTTACAGTGAATTTTCATAAAATTATCTGTCACCGCTGAAAGTATTAAATCTACAATGATACCGTAACATTGATTTTCAGGATTATAAAAAAAATTTTGGTAATCATTTGGCATTTTTGAAAAGTGTTTTCATGAATGTGTTATATACTGTAATAAAGATGTAAATTTTTGTTTTGAAATATTAATAAAATTTAAACAACTTTAAGTTTATATCGAAACAGATGGTCAATTCTAAATGCCCATTATTGTTCAGTTTATTCAAACATTTAGTCAACACGTTTGAAAAAAGTACTTTAAATGTATGAGAGAAAAAAATAAAATACCGAATGAAAACTTGTTTGTATGTGTTTGGATGCGAAGAAATTAAATGCACTGCAAGTGATGAATAAAACATATTCAATTTTTGGTACATTTTGAACAAAAAATGTCTTAATAAATAATCATCAATTGATCACAGCTGTTAAATTGAAACGTGCGTTTAGATCAAAATTCAATTTATAACATCGCTTTGCTTTTCAACATGTTACGTCAAAAACAATCACATTATATATATGTTTGCATTATTTTATATCACAATAACAATTTTGAAATATCAACAATAATTTTATGTAATGCATTTTAAAATTTATTCAACGAAATTTAATCGTTCAAAACTTGCATATTTTATGTGTATTATTTTATGTTTATTATTTATGCAAAAAACATCAACTAAAATCTAAAATAATTTCATTTTAGAAAACAAATGAATAAAACTTATTATTATTAAAAAGAAAAAATGATATATATGCATATAAATAATTCATTCACCTGTGTTAAACAAAACATTTTGTTAATGGAGAACCGCTATGAAAATTTCAGTCGACTATTCACTCTCTAATTTCACATAAATCAGTCTAGCATTTTAATTGAATAATTGTTGATAAATTTACATATTATTGAAATTATGATTGCAACATGTTAATGCAAATTTTCATTAATTCTCACTGTTGCTATGGAGTGTTGTATTAGTTTGATAGATTTGTTTTTCAGATTTATTCAGTTGATTTATTATTATTATTAAATGGGAATAATAATAATGATGATGATAATAGAGCATTTCTGCACAGCTTGCGTGCAAATAAAAATTGCTTGGCACGCCACTCGACAAAGCACGACGGGAAAGAAAAATACATTCGAACAAGCATAGAGACAAACAAACAGACAGACAGAGACAGACATACGTAGAATTTTGTCGAATCTAACAAATTGAGTGCTAAAAAATATTTTAAAAAACTTTGAATAACAATATGAATTTTCGTTTCAATTGATGAAATAATTGTTGAAATAATAAAAACATACAATTATGTGACGATATTGAATGATGGATGGTGTTTCTCAGTGAATAAAAATCTACATTTACGCATATATATATATATATATATAGGTGTTATTGAGTGCTACTAAAATAAAATTAACAAGACAATAAGACAAAAGACAGTAATCACGACAAAAGATCTCCCTGAATAAATCATTACTTTAAGATTGAAAACAAATTATAAATTATTATTGTTATTATCAAGACGACATACAGAGAGAAATAATAATTTAAAAAATAAAAACATGCAAATCTCACACATACACAGGCGTGTGTATGTGTGGATGGTATGCAATGTGCGAGTAGTTGTGAATTGATGTTGTTGTTGTTGTTGGTGAAAGTGGTGTTTCTGGTTGGATTCGTTTGCTTTTGTTGAATAGCATAATTCAAGCAGCCGCAAATGCTTCTTTCGATGTTTCGTTTTCAAAAATAACCTCCGTCCTTCCCTGCACTTGACTAGATTCTGGCTCTTTAACGCAGATCGAGTTCGACCTAGTCTGGCAGATGGATTCCGACCTCGACTGACGCCATTTCAGATAGCTCAACGAAGGCACTGAAGAAGCAAAGATAAGCAACAATGGAGAATAAATTGAAATGAAAAAAAAATATATATATTGATATGCAAATATCATACAATGTCCTTCTCCTTGTAAAAAGAGCAAAATTGCTTCAGTCACTTTTTCCGGCTTTTCTTCCAAAACCAAACCACTAGAGTCGGATACCTTGAACAGAAAGTGATTTCGTTGGCTGTTGTATTTTTCAAGTTTTCAAAAGTGATAAATTGAAAAGAAAAAAAATTATGCTTTTTAAAATATTCATATACTTTCATCCAGTTGGATTTGGTCGGATCGAGTTTCGAGTTCAGCTCTACAGTGTCGTTGATGTGCGGCGATCCACTTCCAACTATTTGCAATACGGGACATCTGAAAAAGCAAAGCAATAAGAAAAATAAGTAGAAGAAGAAAAACAGGCTAAAAGAAAATATATCTACTCAATAGTGGGTCCTTCACGTCGTATATTCAAATCTGTTCTTCTAAAAATAAAACCAACAGTAATAAATGTACTTTTAAATTAGAATAAAATTCCCATCATCCGGTTGTGATTGATTACCTCAAATAAGACATAATAAACGCGGCCAAATTACGCGGATTATGCAATCGTGAAAAGTACTGCTTGTATGAGCTGACCAAATCGCTCGAATACTGATCCAAATTTCGCCCAAAATGATGCCACATCAAATAATCAATAGTCAATGAAGTCATGCCGCGATTTTTCAAATAATAAATATTCGCCTTCTGATAGCCCCACTCGATCCATCCAGGTGCTGTGCAAACGCAGTTGACTAAAATCAACGCGTCGACACGTTTCGCATTCTTCAGCTAAAATTGCAATATTACTTTCATCATTTGCTTTTTTATCTTTACAAATTCACTTTCAAATATGATGAATATGGAAGAAAACAAAATACATACCGCATAACGAGCTAAAACATTCGCCCCAACTCCAACTCCAAAACCGATGAACGTTTTCAACCTAGAAAATCATTTTTTAAATGTGAGAATACATTTTATCAATAATAAATAAATAAATAAATAAATATAAATATTGTTCGACTTGTCTACACATGCAACTAATTACCATATTCAAAAAAAGTGAAAATATTAATTCAACGATTTAAAATCACTTATTTTCAAAAAAATGGACAAGAGAATAATAAATAGTTTCCGTCTTGTAATTCAATTGAAATGTTGAACAAAATGGAAAATATTTGCAAAAAATAAAATAATTTCCGTCAAAATCAGTAACAATTTTAGTCTCTTCGCACGGTCAAAATTCTCACCCACCTCATCCTCATCTGCTTGCAACTGTTGTTAGCTACTGCAAGTTGAAAACAAACAAACAAACAAAAAGAAAAAAACAACAACAACAAAAGAAAAGGAAAAATCAATTTTAATAATTGATGCGATCAAAACAAATTCGCCGCTTGTCTGAAAATCTAATCGCATCAGAGGAACAAATCTGAAAAAAGATTAAAAGCATTTTCAAAAATCAGAAACAGGAGACAAACAACAAAGGGTAGAATTATAATTATAGCCGGTGACAACTGAGCTGATTTATCGCCATCAGTTCAAAAATGACCGAGGAAAATATTGTAATCAAGTGCAACAAATAGAATTATGAACTTTGAAAAAAAAAAACAATAAATTCAATCTTTTTATTATCATAAGCCAGTAAACCAATCCCTGTTGCTATTGGAACATTCTTGCCGTTGAAAAATGTCTCATATTAAAGCTGGCTTCGAATAACTAGCGCATAAAATTATTGAATGCTAATCGCGGCGAAACATTTGCTCACAAACAAACACTTGCCTCGTCCTAAGCTGATGATGCTGAGAAAAAAAAGTAAGAATAATTTATTGCCAATTGTATCAGAGCAAAAATAAATAAATAATAAAACTAACACAACAACAACATAAAACCCCCTCAATAAACCTCTACCTCCCTCCACCCCTACCCCTCGCAAACTCCCCCCCCCTCAATCCATTTTAATCTTACTTATTACTATTATTACGTCATCGTTTTAATAAATAAAAGTAAACAATTTTTTTCTTTTCTGCATTTATTAATTATTCTTATCCATCGTTACTCATTTGGAACTAAAATGAATATACAATGGATGAAATTATTACTAGTATGATTATTATCTTTTTTTCTATATATATATATATATATATATATATCAACCTCAAATGTAATTTGTGAACACAGCAACCTGCAACAACAGTGCCGTATTATCGAATGAAAGAAAAGTAATACATTATATTGCGTGAAATAAAACTAGCAACTAGTATTTATACAAAGAATGATTCAATTCACAATTTGCTTACTTGAAATGATCAACCACATTTTCAACCACAACGGCCAGCTCGTCCATTGTGGGATAAATATAGCTGAAAATTAAAAAGGAAATAAATACACAATGCGCAGTTGTGGAAATTTGTTTTAGTATTATTATTATTAGTTTTTAAATTTTAAACCAACTTCTCAGGCAATGGTTCAGCATCTTCCTCTTGGCCTGGTGCGTTGATGTGGTAGACGCAAAATTTTTCACTAATTACCGACATCTCGCTGAAGTGGAAAAAGCTTTGAAAACAAGGATTGGCTAAAATATTTTTGAAAAAAAAAACAGATGAATTTATTGCAAAACAGACAAATCGCCGCCACCGCCTACCGCTCAACCCCAAATCGTGAAACGTCACAATAGCCGGTTTCTTGCCGTCGCCAACTACATACACGCTCACTTTCCCAAATGCTGTATCCACCCGGACCTGTGCAAAGAGAAATATTAAAAATTAATAATAAATTTCTATTTGGCACTTTCACCTCTTCATAATCTTTGTGCGATTCAACTCCGGTAATAAGCAGAGCGGCTGGTGACAATTCCAATTTGCCCAATTCAACGTCGTCCATATTTTTCTCTATTGGAAGCAGAATTCACTGAAACAAAAAAAATTTATTTTTCAAATAAAACTGTTCAAATTAATACTCAAATATTAAAATAATAAATTGCGACGGTTGTCTCATTTCAATTTGATACAAAAAATTGCATTATAAAAACAAAGAATAATATTGCAAAAAGTTTGAATGCGCTTGCGTAGTTCTGTTGTGCTGTTCTTTTTTTTTTCGTTCTCTCTTCCAATGCAATAAATATAATAATGTTGAAGAAAAAGTGGTGTGAAGAACAAAAATCATTCACAATCAAGTTGGCTGTTTCCAATTGGTGGTCAACCAGTAGAGGGAAGCGATGGAAAAAGCAATAAATCTTCAATTCGTCATTGTTATTTGTCTCAAGTTTATTACTTACCCGAAAATTAGCTAACAATAAAACACTAGAAGAAGAAGAAAGAAAAGGAAAAAATCTATATCTGAAACATAGCATATACACTTAACAAACAGGGGTTGTTGCTCAATTAAATACATCAAAATATAGTGATAATAATTATAATGAAATAAAGGAGAAAAACAAAATTAATAATAAATCACTGCTTGTCACAGCTGCTCAAAGAGGATTAACTTCAAGCTGATGATGGATAAATAAGAAAGAATATTATACAAATAGGATAGACGAATGGAAAAAATTTCTGCGTCGCGTTGCGTTACCCAACATGGCGTAAATGAGAGGGGGAACTATTATAAAAAAAAAAAAGGCAAATGATTTTGCCCTAGCAAGTCGTGAAAGAATAGATATATTAGCGTTCAGACGTGACCGGCGATTGGTCAGAAAATAAGCCCGGCACGTTGACAAAAATAACAAGCCTGTCCAATATTGATCCTCAAGCTGACAAAAATGACCCAACGCGGCGATATATATATATATACATATATACAATTTAGCTTCGCCTGGTAGAGGAGAAAAATACAACCCGCTGAATGTAATCAAGTGAACAACAGCTTGGTGGAATTTTAAAAAATATTCCCAAATTATCCATCCAAAGCAGAATCTTCCACCCAATCTCAACCCTGTACATAATACATAATATAATGGTGTTTAAATTTAAATACGAAAGAGAAAGAATGAAAAAAAACAATCCCCAAATAAAGTTATTTTGTTTCTCATTACCCTCCGTAAAAAATACATAAAAAACGATAACAAAAGCACACTTGCTTTTGGTTGAAGAACAAGGGTCAGAGGAGGAGGTGGAGGAGGCTGGATCGAAATCAGATCGCAGTTCAAAGCTGCAAGCAATTAAACAAGGCAATGTGGAAAAAGAGAAGCACGCGTCTGGCTTGGTCGGGAGGAAATTTGCAAAAATTTATCGACCAAATTGACCAGTCAAACGCGAACAAGTAGCAATTTTCGATTTTTGCAATATGCACAAACCAAATTCGTAAAGCAGAAACAACAGAGAACAGAAAACCCGCCCGCCATTGTGAAGGAAATAGCTGAAACACAGAACACAGAACAGAAGCTGTGTCAGCGTAGATAATATTCAAAAATTGGTGCTTAAATGAACAGAACAATAAAAACCGACCGTTTTCCAATTATACCCCTCTCTGCTTCCTTCTTCAAAATCAACACGTCAAATTTAATTAAACAACGAATTACCATTTTCCAAGCAATTGCTTCGAAATCGAAACCATAAAAAACGTGCTATACATGTATATATATTTTTTTAAACAAAATAATACTACTAAAAGAAATAAATCACTTGAGGGTAAATTGAAAATTCTCTTCACGACTACAAACAAATTCTCTCTCTCTCTCTTTCTCTCTCCAAGCACAATAATAATTTAATATAAATTTCTCCCTTTTTGTCAAACTAACAATCATGATCAAATTCGCGAGCATTAATTAACAAAAGCAACATTAATTGCTATTATTCTTGACAAAAGTTGAAAAAAATTGATTTACAAATTTGCAACTCGGTAAATTGAACCAACTAATCAAATCACGTACATACAAATATTATACAGACATCTCGTTGTGCACGAATGTATATCTTTATCTTTGATCGGATCATTTTTCATATTTTTATCAAGTGAATAAAAAACCAGAAAGAATATCAATCGTAAAGAAAAGCAACCCCAAATTATGAAAAATACACTTGTCCAAAAGTGTAATTTAACAGATATTGCGTTCGAAAAAATAATGAAAAAAAATTGAAGAACAATTCATCAACCATGATGGATGGATGGTTTGGATGTTTTTTCAACATGTGAAAATTGAATTTTGAAATATCTTACATTTTGCAAATAAATATGGTTGTTGGCAGCACAGCGACAGCGGTGACTGAATTCGAAATTGGAATGGAAAAAATTAATCAGCTAAACGATTATTAATACATGAAAATTATCGTATAAATTCTGTCAACAGTAAAGAAAAATACAAACCAACCCAAACCAAGCCGAGTGCAGAAAAAATTATTCAAAAACAGAGAGGGAGGGGGGCATTTTTCATAAATGGAAAATTAACGCAAGTAAGTACATATATATAAGTATATATATATATATATATATATATATATATATATATATATATATATATATATATATATATATATATATATATATATATATATATATATATATATATATATATGGCGCACGGGCGTAACGAAGGTAACGGTTCCAACTGAATAAATTACAGGTCGGTTAATTGATCAATAAATTTCGAACACGACCAAGCGGAAGAAGCGAATCATTTGCACTGCAATGATAAAAAAGAAAAGATATAAAATAAAGTCCCCAAAAACGCAAGCGGGCAATAATGGAAGTGGTAATGAATGGACAATTTGGTCAAATGATATCGGCCGTGGGTGGGGTGTGTGCATTTTCACAGAGGACAATTGAATTCCAAAAGTGACAACTATTATGATTTGACCAACAAAGATGACCAAGAACATTAACATCACAATAATAAAACATCAAACTTGGATAAAGATTAATAATGATAATGATAATAAATAAAAATCAATCAACCAATCAATCAATCAATCAGTACACTTCACCTCAACATTGGAAAAGCAAGCAACAGCACAAGCAGCGTAAGATAAGCGGATAGCAGCATGGCTGTTTAGGAGAAAGTAAAGCGCTCGCCCACTTAATGGCACTGGTCCACCGTCAAACAAGCAAAATTTGGGACCAATTTAGCAATTTCCCTTCCGCGTTGCCAACAGCCGCTACACAGCTGCAAGCGAGATGTCAAAAACCAAACAAGAGATCATTATTCACCAGTGCTGAAAGTGAAAGTTACAAATGCTCATATCAGAACAACAACAACAACAACAACAACAACATTTGAATGGAAAACAATGCTTGACTTATAGACAACAAATCTACACTCCGTAAAGCATGTACGTACTGAAAAAATGCTCCCCAATCCCATTTTCTATCCTTATCAACAACTAATAAATAATACTGCTTAAAAAAATTAAAATATGCCAAACTCATCCTCAGGTAAAATTTTCTTTTGCAAAATGCAATTTCTCCACTTGGTCTAAATTGAATTCAACACCGAAAGGAAAGCAACGCGTGGAATAAATAACATCAGTGACGTCATCATTATTATTATGATGAAAATTTTCACGTCAACGAAAACTTCATCACACCAATAAATAAATAAATAAACAAATACGTGCGCATGTTGTTCATGCATGGGAATTGAGAAAACCAACCAAATCAAAAAACAAGAACATCACGTTATTCCCATTTCCATCATCACTGAGTAGGGTGGTCTGAGATGACAAATTGGCAAGCTTTTAGCGGCTTGACTTTTAAATTCAAACGAGACAATTTGTCACCGGCTTGCAAACACACAAGTGCAAGCGAAAGAGCAGATGCGGCCGGCAATTTTGGACGGTGGGAAAAAATCTGCCGTTCTCGTCGTCGATTCTGCTTCTCAACATTCTGCGTTTCACGTCCCAAGCTGAGAAGCAGGCAAGCTAACAAACAAAACAAACAAGTCGACACAAAACGCCATCGGAACATTCTGAAACGCAATCTCATATAATATGCCATTTTCCAAATGGCAACTTATTTCAATTTTTTTCTTCATCTTTCGCCATTCCATGTTTTTTTCTTGTTCTCCTCTCGCCTGCTTTATAAGCAGATCTGTTGTAGTATATTATAAGCAATGATGAAAACGATTGCGTGGAAAAATGTCCATTCAATTCCATTTCAATGAACATAATTCTCTTAACACCAATTCATTTATTTAACAAAAAAATCATTGCATTAAATATTTGGGAAAAAAAGAAGTTATATACGAACGAATGATTTCATTTAATAATAATAATCATGCTGATGAAGTTTGGTGAAAATGAACAACAAAGAAAATCAAGTAAAAAATTTTCAAATCATAAAATGAATTGAGCTATTTTTCAATGGAAAATGCTTTTTTTCAATCTCAAATTATGCGCAATCGACTTTTTCTCATTCGCGTGACTCACCGTGAACAAGCAAGAAGAACAAATCAATCGAACAAACACAAATCTACACCGTAATGCGATGTTACTTTTGGCAAAAATATTACAATTATTATTAGCATCGATGGTTTGACAGGAGATGAGAAATAACAAATCTATTCGCCGAATTGAACTGCATCAGATACGAAAACAATTTGCGCGATTGGTGTAGTTTGAAATTTTTTATACCTTTTGCATCTTCTTTTTATATTCATTTCAAATTAATCACAATTTACAATTTTAATAATAGAAATGAAAAAAAAACTTCAGTTTTCTTAAAAAAAATAATTCTGCCCTGAACTTAAAAAACATAATAAATAGATATAGATTGGCTTAGGAGTCAGTCAATCGGTCGATATACATGTCCACGCACAAGTATCCACATAACAATGTGAAATCAAAAAAGAAACCCCTCTTATAATGACATTTTTCCTATCATCAATATCATGCATCGATAACTATGGAAAAAATTAAACAGTTGTTTAAATAAAAATGAATACGAAAGTTTCAAATTTTCGCAGCCCGCGGAGAATTGACGCGTCCGTTTGCACCGTTTCAAAGCGGACACAAATCAAAATTATGCCTTCTCCAAATTTCTCAACCCTGAATCATCTCGCATCATTATGACAGAATCGAAAAGTGAAAAGAATAAAAAAAAAACCATCCATTATTGTCAGCGGAGGATCAACAACGCTGGCGTTGTCTTCGACGGATTTACCAGATGCAGAGTCTGTTGGGAAAAGTTCCGAAACCAGTTGGTAAATAAGCGCGATTGATGCCAGTAGCAATGAAAAAGAAAAAACAAAACCGCAAGCCACGAAAGTATACTTGTCTGCTCGACCACAACGAACACCTAATTTTGCAATGCCAACCAAAGAGATTACCAAATTGTTCATTGTGCACCACCATTAACCATAATCAATCAATACCTGCTCATCTAGTTCTTACTGTACAACTATCCTAATTCCATGTTGCAATGTGCAAGTCAAAATGTGAATGATAGGAGAATAGAAATCTTTGCAATGTGTTCATAATAAATAATACTTTGTTAAAGATCAAATCCCTTTTTTGAAACTTCAATGCTATCTTAATGAAAAATTCATTGAAAAAGGGCTAGTTTATAAATTTAATTACCGATCCTTTACAATAATCAAATTCTTATTTGGATAAATGAAACAACATGCTCACAACTATCAATACCTAATCAAAAGTAATTTGACGAAAAAGCAAAAAAAGTATTATGTTAAAGCATGTAAAAAAATGCTATATTAAATTTATCGACTTACACACATAAAATGCAAGTTCCTTGGTGAAATGACTTATTCTTGTATATGCGAACAATATACCTAAAAAACACGAAATTTAGTATTTGCAATAATGCCAGTATTTTCAGTTGACCTTGACTGCTTCTGATGAAATACTTTACTGTCTAGATATAATACTCTTGGAATAAAATTTATGCTAAACTTTGTTTATCTTTTAAATATAGTTTAAAAATTTAATAAATGAATTAAAAAATCATAATACTGAATTTACAATTACAATTATACTACACTTTATTCAACAATACAAAACATTTTCCACAGACATATAAATATAAACGAATTGTTAAAATAAAATTTAAAACATGAAAACAAAAAAAGTATTTTTTAATACCTCAAAATTCTGGTAAAATAAAACAAACTGAATAACGTCGTTTCCCGTTGTGTTAGACAACAACAAAGAAAACAGGCCAACGCTGTCAAATAAACGTCAACAAAATTTGTCCACGTTCGCTGAATACCCGCCATCCTAATTTACTTTACTGTATTACAGTATGAAGTTTCATTATCCTATTAAAAAATTACGAATGTTTTATGATAATAAAAAATTAAAATAATTTTCTTAAACAATTACCAAATAAAAAACAAAATGCAAAAAACGAAACTTATGATTATGAATTACTATGTATAGATGAATTTCAAAGTGTAAAGAAAAGGCATGGATCAAAATTTTGAAATTTTGAAACTGTATTTTTAGAAAATACTTCTATGAATTGATTAAAATAGTGCACAATCAGTAAGGGACATGGTTTTATCGTTAACCCTTTGATGGATTGTTGGGGTGTAGCCCACCCCAGGGGGTTTTCTTTTCGTCGCATTCTGTCAATTTTCATTTTTATAGTGCTGTACTCAAGTTTGTAATTTGTTTCACGAATTTTACAAGACTAAGGCCACACAAAGAAAAAAAAGAAAAATGACGATTTTTTAACGAAAATTTTGTCGCATTTTTGCCAATAAAAGGCTTTAAAATTATTAAAGTACTTTGATACCATCGTTTACAGCATTCTTCGTACTATCCAAAAAAAAATTCATAAAAATTGAACATACTTCCAGCTTTTTACACGTATTTTTCTAAAGTGGGGTGGGCCCCACCCCAGCAATCCAACAACGTACCTAACGCAAACAATCTATCAAAGGGTTATGAAAGCATTTAAAAATGTATAGTATCGTGTATTTTTGATTTTTTGCATTACATTCTTGACACAAAAGTTTTCAAATTGTCAATGTAATATTTAATTTTCATTTTAATTTATCACGTAGTAAACACAATTTAAGATTCACCCTGAAATTTCATTGTAAACATTATTCGTAGCTGCAAAACCGTTGTCGCCTGTGAGCTAGTGGATTGCAATTTTTATTCGGCGGTAGGTCAAATCAACAATGACCACCTAACAGCAATCCGACTCACGTTCGCTTCTGAACGCGACACAAAGCAGGATATAAGCCGGTAGAAACACAGACTTTATTGAATAACACAATAAATGAACGCACACGAAACATGGGAAAGTAAATAACTGAATTTAAAAATAATTTCATAAAAAAATAAATCATTGTATATTCACTTGACAATTAATAACGTAATAATCATTAAAAAATATATGCTATTATTCAATTTATATTTTAAAAAATTACAATATTATAAATTATATATATAGAAATGCGCAGGGGTGTATTTCAAACTCTGCATATCAAAATAAATTATCGAATTTGTCCAAGGGAAGTAAAAATCGAAGCCCGAGCATCAGCTAAATCTTCTTCGTGCTGCTTCCTATTTTTCTCGATAGCCATTTCCTTCGCCTCGCACTGCTTACAGTGGTGAGATTTGCACAGCATATCTAACACTTTAGTTATTTCCAAAGGATACATATCACACAGAGTGAACTCAATACGAGACAAGGATATGTGAGCGCCCGGAAGCACCGGACAGCCTTTTCCAATCATGCATTTACATTGCTTCTTATCTTTCTTTGCCTTCTCTTCAGTTGCCATATTCACTCCTAAACAACGCATTGTAAAGAAGAAGAAACATCAGACTTACCAGTTGACCTCCTCCAAGAAGAAAAAAATTAAATTACCATGATATATATAAATCAGTAAATAACAACAATGTTACTACAAAAAACATGCCGCAATAAGATATAAGTACAACTAAAACTGTCAACTGTACATACAATTTGCAAAGAAGTATTATTAATAAATGAAAAATGTATATATAGTATTAAACATCGCTCCAAAAGCAGAATAAGTTAAAATAAGAATATAAACTAGGTGCACAAAAGTTCCATTTATAAATGAAACAGTATATAAAACAAAAGTTGCAAAAATAAGACAAAAAGAACAACAAATGTGAGGTGTAATAATAGCAACAGTGATAATAATTTAAAGTGCAGGTATATTTATTGGCATACTGTAATTCACTATAAATCTTTTCTTATTGGCACACGATTTTTATTTTTCGATTAATTTAACGTATTATTTCAGCAGTGCCTAATATATTGGGGAAGTATTATGTATTATTAGAAACGAAAATCAAAGATATATCAATGTAATACAGTATCCTACAGTAACGTGATAATCAAGAGCCAATAATGTGATGTGTTCGTGCATACACATCAATCTAGCAGTAAATCATATTTTCCTTCTGTTGGAAATGAATGTTCTAAATTTAAAACAATAAATGGTGTCTATGATGACCTGAAAACCATTCATTCAATACCATACCATTCAATTATGTAGTGAAAAACAGTAATAATGTTCATTAAATATTAATATTTTTAATAAGTATTGTAAAATACAATGTATACTAACAGTTTAAAAATTTCTTGTTAAAGCAGTTACACTTCTGATAACACATACGTATGTGGGAGAGACAGCATAGAAAATGTTGAATATTATAATCAACAAAAACTTTTCTCAATTGAAAGTCTTGATAAAAGTCTTGATAGAATGATAGTCTTGATAAAATGAGTTACGTGAAATTACTCAATGCATTTACAGTTATAACATCGCTTAACTCATTTTTTACTTTTGCATCTTTGGGATCAGGTCTTTTTCTGAAGTTAAAAATGCATGTAATAATGAATCATTGACACTTCTGTAATATCAAATGGGCAATGTATTGTTTTAGACGTAACCAATGGATTAAGTTATTACTTCACAATACTTAAGAAGTGTTGATTATGTGCATGCAGTTTTTGCCATGCGTTTTAAATAAATCATCTACATGTATTTCATGTATTATGATTACAATATTTTATATAAATTCAGTAATCTGCATGAATAATATTGAAGTATTTAACATGTTACTGCTTATGTGTACATCATGCATTTTATTTCTTTTTTAGATCAGCTGAGATTTTTTTTAGCTTCAGAGACTGCTTTTCATTCAGATTTTGATATTCAATCAATTTGGGAAATCATGTGTACAGTATGAAATTTGCAGGTTTAATGTTTCAATTTGTTTGATTTTAGCATAAGATCGGAAATTTTACCATCATAAAAAACGTTACACTGAATATTATGTTAAAAAACTAAATTATTTTCAGATAATTCAACTGTTTTTTCAATCTGTTTCAGATGTTGAAAACATGAGTTGATTGTCACATCTGTTACAGTATGTATATGATGCAATTATTTCATTGTTATCGTATCATGATTGAATTTATGATTTTTGTATACTGCTTTATTTTTATCAAAGTGTCAGTAAGACTTTACACAACAAAAATTTCATTTTATATAATTTCATATATGTTTATGTAAGTTATACATAGTTACGATTTATATACAAACATTGGCGTTGATGCAGGGAACATCCAGTGGGGAGAGGGGCGGATACAAGGACATAGTGTGTTTCTAAGCTGCAGATAAAACTTTAAAGTCTTCGATCAATATAAACATTTTTTTGAATAATTATTGTTTTTAGAACGAATATTGCCGATAATATTGTCTATGTTGCTTATCATATTCTCATTCATCACATGGCAATCATTTAACTAAATGCAAAAAAACTTGCTGAAACCAGTCATCAATAGTTATTTCAGTGAAAAAAATTATTTAGTGACCACTAGGGGGTGGAGGCGACCGCCCAAATCGTTCCTTCCTCCCCCTATATGCATGCTGCTGTATACAAATAAGACAGTCATGACACAATATACTATTTTAAGTATATTGCCATTTAGTAATAAGCATTCTTGTTTTATGAAAAACATTCACGTTTGACAGCACTGCTCATAATACTGACTCTCTTAATGTGTTTTGCAAAGTCTTAAAATGCTGGATTGCAGTAATTCAAAGAGTTCCTACAGTTTACCTTTCTTGAAAAGGTTTATTATTGAATGATAACCTTTTTAATTTATTTTCATCTTATTTTTAATTTAAAGCCTTTTATTTTATGATATGAAGATTACTTGCCTGAATTTGCATTCTCTTATGTACTATTGAAAATTTTTTCAAGGAATGATAATGAACTATATATTTCACTTTAATAATTTTACAATTTTAATAGGGAGCTTGATGCAGTGAATATTACTGTTAACATGGAAACATTTTATGAGTCTTTCAATATTGCTATGGATGTAGATGAAACTGTAACGTTAGACAAAGTGCAAAATTACATACAGAACGTTCACCTGCAGTTTTGGCATTCACCTCATATATTTATGCAGTTTCAACGTTTCTTACAACTATTTTACACACAACAGTATGGAAATAAAATGTGAGTAATACATTTCAATATGATTTATGTTTTATTTGGTTTTTAGACTCTCGGCCTTTAATTTCGCTAAGCAACTGTTAGCAATGTTTATGGGATATCCGTTTTTGACAGCTGGAATACCTGATTTGTTGCCGAAAGGATATCAACTACATGAAACAGAAAAATATATTTTTTTCATATATCCTAACGGTCAGATACAGCCTATTTCAAAGGTATGACAACACACTGAGCGTATCTTTTTCAGAAGATTAATAAAAATACTTTTAGAAATATATTGTGGATCCATAAGATTTAACAAAATCAAAGCAACATGAAGAATACATCAGGATAAAAATGAGAGACAAATTAACAATTGTGAAGTTTATTCTCAAAGAGTATGATTCGTACATTAATAAAAAAATCTTAAATCAATACAGCTGGTTGCTTATACACTAAAATTAAAGACGCCTTACTATTCAGAATAGAAAACTGCAATGTTAACAAATAAAGCTGAAAAATAATAAACAAAATAAAAAAGTCGTTTCAAGTAGTCAATCAGACATCCGCTTAGCGAAGAGTCATTTCGCTTACCATGTTCTCCACCCCATCGGTAGATATTAATACCGACATAAATATCAACATCAGTTCCGAGCTCTGTGACGCAGCCCAGCAAAAGTTCACATCATAATCAACGTCATCCAGCGACCTCAGGCAAGAACGCGTCGATCGCGAAAGACGACCAATCGGTGCAACGGCGAATTAGCATACGGAAGGAAAGTCGTCAATACCTGAAACAGCACTGGGCCACGTGAACACAGATTCCCTTTCCGAAGGACGACATGGAGTGAATCGAAGAAATTCATATTATGATTGATACCTAATAATCAATAGTACGATGCACCTACGGCAGTTGTTGACATGATACATATTTTTATTTATTTATTTTTATTTATCATAAATATTACGAGTGGAAAGATTTCAATTTTTAAATGACCACGTTGTAAATTGTAATAGGTAAAGTCAAGTTTGAAATTGACGAAGTTGTGTCGAAGAGTGCAGTACGTAATCGTTGTACAGCACATTTTCTATCAAAATAGAATGTCGGGTTTTTGCAAAATTTGAATTTATTCAAATAAATAATTCACAACGACTGCAGATGCTCTGCTTGTGTTTGTGAATTCCTATATATGCCTATATCAGTTAATAAATATATATATTCGAATTGGGGACAGGGAAAAGAGAAAGAGGAAGGGCGAGTTAGAAAAAACCATGACACTTTTGGAAGAAAAAGATGTATTCAGCTTGGTATTAAAAAGCATGTGGCGCAGTACAATGCAGCGTAAAAGCAAAATTAACACGAACATTGTAAATTAATTTATTATAAAAAATTTTTGTCATGATCACTGTTATATTATCACAAAGAAAATTAGTCTACACTCGTGGGGGAAAATTCTGCATTTCCTTTGATATTATTTTGCTGCTTGAGTTCACTGGTTCTTGTTTCACCTTCGGCCTCTGGTTCACCCGTGATCATGCTTCGGAACTTATCTTTGAACCATTCATAATCAATGCTATCTTTATATGTAAGAGACTGCAGCTTCATGTAAATCTGGTAAACAGCTTCTGGTTTCCTACCAATCAACATCTCTGGTGTTGTATTCAATTTTTTCAATGCCACAATCTCTTCATCATCATCTTCTGCCCATGGCAGTTTTCCAGAGCTAATTTCCAAGAAAGTATAAAACATGCTCAACAGGTCGTCGTGACGACCATATGGCTTTCTTTTGTGAACATTTGTAGAAGCATATCTGAGAGTGCCTACAAAGTGAATTTTGTTTTTGCTTTCTGATTCATCATTATTTTCTATTTTTATAGCAACTCCAAAATCTATAATGCAAATATGGAGCAGATTTTCAGCGTTCTTCAATACGAAATTTCCCGGCTTTACATCTCTATGTAAATAACCGGCATTGTGGACTTCTTCCAATGCTTCAACAAAATTGTAGCCA
The DNA here is from genome assembly GCA_001447455.1 of Trichinella nelsoni. Classification (NCBI taxonomy): domain Eukaryota; kingdom Metazoa; phylum Nematoda; class Enoplea; order Trichinellida; family Trichinellidae; genus Trichinella; species Trichinella nelsoni. The sequence goes on along the minus strand of JYDL01000024.1, from coordinate 1,375 downwards.
AACTCTGCCGCCACTGGTAAGGGAAATTTGTTTTCTCTTGTACATTGTAGCAGTTTACGCACACTTTCACCGGCAACTTCCATCAGCAGATAATTGTAATTATTCTCAACGCCAGATCCTAGATATTGCAATACATGACTATTTCCTTTCATTTTCTTCAATATTTCAGCCTCTTTTTGAACTGTCGAAAATTTTCTTCTCTTTACTTCAATTTTGATTGCTACTTGGCTTTCATTTTTGCAATCATATGCCTCATATACCGCACCGAATCCGCCATAGCCCAACTTTTTGATGATTTCAAATTGTTGGAAAACGCGTGTTTTCGTTTTCAGATTTCTCATGTCGCCGCTATCCATGTTGAACAGTTTATAAAAATGAAACCAATTTTTTATATGAAGCTTCACATTAATAAGTTTTTCTTTTAAAATTTCCATTTTAAACATGTTATATATATACAAATTGTTTAAATTTAAAGTCTTGATGCTTTAATGCTAACAAATTGTTTGCCTGCCTGCTGATGTGTTCAGTCACATCTCATTAGCTGAATTACTTTGTTTATTCAAAAATTAAACCATAGTGCAACTCGATTCTAGTATGTGTGAACTATCAGTCTATGAGGTTTCAAAAGAAGTATTGTAAAAAAAACTGCTTGATTTTCTATCAACCAAGAATGAAACGTTGTAGTGAATGAAAATATATTAATCCCATCCCATCCACGTGTATCAAAAAATTGTTAGCATTAAAGCATCAAGACTTTAAATTTAAACAATTTTAAGCAATTCATGTTCAAAATAAAAACTTTAAAAGCAGGACTTATTAATGTGAAGCTTCATATAAAAATTTGGTTTCATTTTAATAAACTGTTCAGCATAGATAGCGGCGACATGAGAAATCTGAAAACGAAAACCCGCGTTTTCAAACGATTTGAAATCATCAAAAAGTTGGGCGATGGCGCATTCGGTACGGTATATGAGGCATATGATTGCGAAAATAAAAACCAAGTAGCAATCAAAATTGAAGTAAAGAGAAGAAAATTTTCGACAGTTCAAAAAGAGGCTGAAATATTGATGAAAATGCAAGGAAATAGTCATGTATTGCAATATCTAGGATCTGGCGTTGAGAATAATTACAATTATCTGCTGATGGAAGTTGCCGGTAAAAGTGTGCATGACCTGCTACAACGTGCACCAGGAAAGAAATTTTCCTTACCAGTGGCGGCAGAGTTTGGCTACAATTTTGTTGAAGCATTGGAAGAACTCCATAATGTCGGTTATTTACATCGTGACGTGAACCCGGGAAATTTTGTATTGAAGAATGCTGAAAATCTGCTCCGCATTTGCATTATAGATTTTGGAGTTGCTATAAAAATAGAAAA
>JYDL01000248.1:0-15163 GCA_001447455.1 Trichinella nelsoni | reverse complement strand
CAAACGGAAAAGCATCTTATGTATAAATCTCATATAATTGCTAGCTAAAACGTAATTTATCTGATGAGCGAAACAACTGTTGGTTGACATTCTTTGAAACAGTATTTATCAACGCGGATGGATAAAAGTAAGCACTTTGAAAGCGGAAAAAAGCGATGGACAGCACCAAGCAGAAAAGCTGTGAAAGCTGCTTCAAATTCACTCTGCAGTGGACATCGCATACTTTGATGTCAGCATTTGTGCGCCATTTGTGTGTGATTAATAATCTTCTGTCAACATCAACAAAAGGCGTTAGCGCCACAACGAATATCACAAAAGTTGATCTTAAATTGTAGATAAGATGAGAAATGAAAACTAAATGTTGCAAAATGGTTATTTAAAACGGAGTTCAAAACCGTTAAATTTATTTTCCGTGGTTTTCTGTCTAGTTCAGTGCTTCGTATCTCATAGTTTTTAGTAATGGATAGTGATGAAATTCAGTTTGTTTCTACTCAAAGGAACCAACAAAAATTGGTGTACAGAGGAAAGTGTTACACCCTCAAGCGGACGAATCGCAATGACAAATGTTGGATATGCGCATCAGTAAACAGAATTATTTTATTATATTGTATTGTGTAATATCATGAACTTGCAATTTCGTTTCCAATTTAGGGAATGAGACGCTGCCGTGGCATACTGTCCACAAATTTGGAGGCCACAGAAGTCATTCGCTTAAGTGAGCATGCGGAAAGCTGCCCGGTAAACCCTCACGCATTTCACCATCACAAGCAGCTTGCCGAGTTGAGACGGCTGGCCTCAGAAGACACGAGACCGGTGATGGAAATATACAATGAGCTGGCGAGCAATGTCTCCACCAGCTCAGATACTGCCACTTATTTCCCATCGTGGGAGCAGGCTCGAAACACAATGTACTACAGCCGGGCCAAGAGATACCAACGACTTCCGGCCAGGCGGCAGGATCTGCGGCTCACTGCCGAGAAGACAACAACATCCGGTGCGCAATTTTTAATGTATCATTCGCCGATCAGTGAATGATATATTAATTTTTGCCACCGAGGCTGGTGTGAGACTGTTGGCTCAAAGTAACTGCTGGTGCGGGGATGGGACGTTTAAGATTGTCCCATCCTGGTACCAGTAGCTGTTTACTCTTCATGTGTTCATAAGGGGTAAACTGCTACCCGTCGTGTATTGTTTGACTGTTAGGAAAGGTCTGCCCACGTATAGTTGGATATTTGAAGTGCTCCATTCCAAAGCGGAAGAATTTGGCGTCCAATTTGATCCGGCAAAATTTGTTTGTGATTTCGAATAGCCTTGATCCCGGCCATTTAAGGCAACTTTCCCAACACCCGGATGCAAAATTGTTTCTTCCACTTTTGCCAAGCTGTGCTGCGGCATGTTGGCCGGCTTGGCTTAAGAACTGATTTAATAATCAGGAAATAAGAAAAAAGTAAAAATGCTAATGGCATTAGCATTTTTGCCAGTAAACCTTGTACCCGCGGATTTCGAAATCTTAAATGTTGGGGGGTCGGGTCAAGTGGAAGCCTTGTTCCAGTACTAGCACCTTTGCAATATTCATTACTGTTGTATATATTTTTTATTCCTGATAATTCTATAGTTTGTCTTTGTCCATTGTATATATTATAATATAGTTCAGATTTGTTTACTGTTGATTATTATTGTTTGTTGTTGATTCATATTGATTGTTGGCTGCTGTTGTAACACAAAGCTGTATACTATATAATTGCCTAATTCAGAAGCGCTTGTAGCGAAAAGCAGAAATGTTTCTGTGCAAAGCAGTCTGCTGATGAGTACAGATGTGAAGAAATAAAATTACAAAACCAAGTTGTTATGTGAACAATGAAATGTAAAACTGAAGAATCATTAATGTTATTGACTAAGATAACCACTTATTTAAAGCCATATTCAAATACTGCAAGACATTTTGTTAAATGCTGCTCTTAACAATGTACACAAAAAATACGCAAATGTAAAGAAGTTATCATTAGTTTTAAGCATATTAACTTTGTTATTGTTATAATTCCTTTAACGCAATAAAAGATAGCTAACACCATATCTTAAAAAGCTGCATTTTAAAAAATAGTAAATGCTTGTTTATGTCCATATAAGGTAATTTAATGGTAATGCACCCAAATTTGGAAAGGGTTGATAAACAACAATCACCCAATCATTGATCAAAACTTAATAGCTAATCAAATGGCAAAGTTATTCACCCAATCACTTATCATAAAAATTAGCTAATAAAGTAGTAAAATCTATTAGCCAATTACCGATCAATCGCGTGCAACCTATCAGCATACACACAATCACAGAAAAGGGGCGGAATTTGGGGAAAATACGTCTCGGATGAGTTCAGAATAGCCGAAAACAACATTTTATCAGTTTGTTACATCAAATGGGAAGCAACATTGCAGTATGCATGTCTATCAATTTTTACCATGGACATATTTTTGTACCAAATCTGGATCAACGTATTGTTTAAAATTACACAAAACTGTTTATGAAAAACAAAGTAATTTTTGATATTTGAAGTGTGCTTTTAATTCAGCAATTTACTTTTAATTCAGCTATGAACTTTTGATGAAACTGATTCTTCAGCTACTTCTGAAAGGACAGTTTCCAGCAAACGAGAATTCAGTTTTACATCTACTGCACAGGAAACGTTGGCTTCATTAAAATGTTTCCATAAAAAACGCAGTACTTCTATATATTAAAAATGACTGTCGTATGAATGAACTGCTTTACTGAAGCAAAGATGCCCATGCTTGTTCAATAAGAACATGAATAGCAAAAGAACTGTTTTAAATCAACTGCAAATTCAAGTTCAATAATTTAATTTCATTATTTATATAATGCATCCAAATTAAAAATAAATACATCCATTGTTCTACATACCAATCCAAATTTGCATAATAATTGAAGTCGAAAACTTCACATTAAAATAATGAATCATAACCAATGAAGAGTTGAATTCAAAATATGTCATTAGCATAGAGCAGAAATCAAATGCATACATTGTTGCTACACTTGTTTTCCCAGAAAGTCATCAACAAGAGCGCTCAAATTCTTTGCATGATTGACCTAAACAAAGTAAATTACCGCTAAAATCACAGTTTATAAAATAATGTCATCATTAAAAATTAAAAATACATTTAAAAATTATTATTCGTGCTATTTCAATTACGCAATTACATTAAAATCTCGTCATTGATAAAATAAAAGTAACAATGGCTCTAATTGTAGGATTTAAATGTAAAAATAAATGTATAATGTAGCATCGGTACCTTTTGTTCTTGTTCGTTTCTCAGAGTTTCCAGATGTACCTGTTGTTTTCGAACTGTCATTTTAAGAGAAACTATTTCATCTTTTTCTCTGTTAATGTCTTCTCGACATGCTTTATAGCATCTTAAACAAAATATATATTTATACAATAACTAATGCACACTATATATGACACATATACATGTGCATCTATATGCAATAATAATAATGCTCACTCTATTATTTCTTTTTTGCAAGATTCTCTGAATGCTTCAAAATCTTCTACCGAAATGCGTAACTGTTCTTTCAGCTCTGATACTTGTTTACGCATTGCAGATTCTTTCTAATATCAAAATTCATTAAATGAAAAAGAAATAATATACAGATAATCATTCCAAACAAATAAATAATCTGTCAGTTCGAATCTCTGTGATTCAAAATAAAACGCAGTACAATATAGATTATCAAACTGATTTTGAAAAGTTCTACATGTAATAATTTATACCTTCTTGCATTCTAAGATACTTTCACGAATCCTTTGATCACAATCTAAAAGTTTAGCTATAACATCTTCGGCTGCTTTCAAATCCTGGAGAGTCTGCAAAAATATGAAATTAAACAACGAACATCAAAATTTTCAACTTATACTTTGCAACGCTCATTGTTCACATCAGTCAATTGCCTCTGCTGTGCTTCTAAAAATCAACCATAATCATTTACCAACCGTTTATAACAAAAAAATCAGGAAATTTTTATTCTATGAATAAAACCTTAATTTTAAATAATTTTTAAAAAGAAAAACATGAAAATCTGCTGATGAATAAACTTTAGCAAATAATTTTATTGAACTGATAAAATTTCAACTACTGAAAAGTGCACGTACCTTTTGCCATTTTCATTTTTATCTCGTAATTTTCTTTTTCCTGACTAAAAAATTATTTCACAGTTTATAAATGCTGAATTCAAATTTTAACTTTCGAAAAAACCTCAATTTTTTCAATTCATTGTCAACAGATGTTGCTTCGGTTATCAATTGTCGACGCTCTTCATTCATCTGTTCCAAACGCAAACGATTCTCCTGACTTTTCAACATCAGCAATTTCAATTCATCGTCATTTCTCTTAGCAAGGTCACACTAAAACATAAAGCCCAATAAAATATGCAAAATTTTACAATTCAGCCAATTGTAAACTTGTATATTTTCATTCATTTCATTGCATTCATTTTTCTCCAAGTCATTTTTCATTAAATTTGAATGAAAGGTCTCATTTTTCTCAGAGTTCAACGTATTCTCAGCTTCATCCCTACACAGAGCGGTTATATAAATTGAAATAACAAGAAAACGCATATTATATTACATTATCACTCACCAGCTAATTAGTAAATTTTCATCATTATCAGCAGTTTTTACAGATTTCGTTTCATCTTTCATTTTCAAAACAATGTTTGTCGGTACTTTGTTTTCCTCCACTTTCTGCAAATCCCCAACTAACAGTGGATCAAATTTAACAAACAGTGAATCTCTTCGAAATGTGTCGTTTTTAGATACTGCATTTTTTGAGCACATTTTTTCAAGATATTCAAATGCCATTGTATTGTTAATAAAATCAACTTCTTCACAATGAGCAATTTTATCAGAATATTTCTTTTTCACAATTCGTTCCTGCATCTGAAAAATTAAACTAGACAATTGGCGGCATCCCATCTTGCCTGATGCATTTTATGGAGTTTTAAATTCAAATATTAGAAAACAATTATTATCACATTTCTTCAAAATTCAACTATTAAATATGTCAAAAATTACAGTACTTGACAACTTCATAAATTGTTACATCTAAACATTAAAAATTAAAGTTATATGTATACCCATTTTATAATTTAATTTTGAGCAGTTATAACCATCAGCAAAAAGTAGCTTAATTTTTCAATTTACATCGTAATTATTACTTTTAAAGTTCTATAATATGAAATACAAAAAAATATTCGTAGCATATTTTAACTGGAATATTTAACCAGCAAACAGTTACATTTCAAGGTAAAATAATGAAATTTAATTATTCTCAATTTCTGGAAAAAATATCAAAATATACACCTGAAGTCTGCTTATAATAATCAAATGAAATACATAGTATTATAAATTACGTATATCACAGTAAACTCAAAGTTATCAGCAAAACAAATGAACTTTTTATAAAACTGATTGCATAATAAAACTCTTCATAATTCCAAATAATGAAACCACTGCAATTATTACTAACACGCAACAAAATACAACTTCTACATAACATGTAAAACTAACTGTAAACTAAATAAAATGATTAGCAATACCTTGTCCATTTCGATGAGATTTTCTGAGATTTCAACAAATGGAGCTGTTGCCGAAAAGTCATTCATTGCGGTCGTTTTGGTTTTCATATTTCTATAGTATATAGTATTTCATATTTCTAGTACACATCAATAAATCTCATAACTGTATGCTCAAAACAAAATTCTTTCCAGCCTCAAGAATATATATACAAAGATTAACTTTTAACAAATAAATAATGAAAAAATAAAATGTTATAAGGAGAAAAGTTTAATTTTACAACTGACAGTGTAATATAATTTTTTAAGCATAATAAAATCCATAATCTTTTAAAAAATAGAGCATTAACCACAAACAAATTGAAATATAATTCAACTGAAATTTCTTGAAATTAAAACTGCAAAACATTAGACGCAATTACTAGATTAGACATTCCTTTTTCGATAAATGTAGTCAATTACCTTTCGATAACAGGATTCTGAACATTAGCATCAAACAGTGGAGCAGCCCCAAATGAAGCGTCTTTAGAAAGCAGTGGATCAAATCTTTGAAATATAGACTGTCTACGTAAATCATCGTCAAATCTTTTTCCACAATCAGTTGACAAGTGCTCCAAAAACTTTATTGAAAATGTATTATTAAGCACTGCATCCAGACCAACATTCATCTGCCTTCTCTCTTCGCCCAAAAATTAAAAAAACATAACTAAATATCATAAAATATTTAACTGAAATGATTTTATTACTTCTTCGTGCGCATTACACGTCGTTGATTTCAGCTTTGCGTGCTAAAAATAAACTTTTAAAGCTAAGAAAATAAACCCGAAATTTCTTGATGCCATTTCAAATAAAAAAGATATATGAAGTTTCATGAAAAAAAATTATTTGCAAATATTCATGTTACTCAACTCAAACTTTGAAAATGTAAGATCAATAAGTTCTAAACTACCATACAAACATTAAAATTTCAACAGCTCTGCTGAACATGAAGTTAGACCAATTTCACTATTCTTTAGATAATGTAAAACTGAAAACTTTAAATAAAAATTATTATAATGATCAGAATTCAATTATAATAACAAACCATATCAGAAAGTCTTTTCGGCCTTTCCAACATACAAGCTGCAGGATCATATTCATTCGCAAAAGATTTCAAATTAACATTTCCAGGCAAAGCATTTTCTTTCTCTGATTCTAAAAGTGTTTTATTTTGATCGTAATCCATACTGCTTTCTAAAATATCTATATAGTCAGCAAATTAGTAATTAACAAAATGTACAAAAAACAACAAACCTAATGAACTACGCAATTCACTAGTAGTTTCAAAAGCTGTCTTGAAAGAATTATCAGAACTACAGTTCTCCACAGAACAATAACTAACGTCGGAATCAGAACTCATTTATTTAACTGTTTTCTAAACAATTACCTTGAGGCGAAGGACACTACTACAGTGTTTTTCGCGGGCTTATATATGATTTTCAGGTACATATAAAATTTGCTACCCTAAATGAAATGTTTTTTAGTTTTATAAATTCATTCTATTTATTATAATAATATAATAAATATGTGCTGCAATAAAATAAAGAATATATGATATATAAATAATAAATAACGCTATTGCATTTCACAATAAACAAGGAAAATCCTTTCACGTGAAAATTATACAGTAATCTGGCACATGTTAGTCAATAATTTTCTGGTACGCGATTCTAAACGGTTTGGGCGAATATTTACATTTCTAGCGGCCAGAATGCACAGATTCTGTTAAGAAAATTTGATCATGAAAATGTTACTGAAAAAAATACAACAGCGTTAGTTCTAAGTATATTTTTACAAAGTTGTTTACGCATCAAAAATGTAAATTTTTTCATTTTTTTCATTTTTATTTTTATATTTTATTAATATATCGTGTTTACTATTTTTGACCGCTCGATTCTGGTTTCGGCTTTTGTATGGTCTTCTCTGATTGGCTAATGTAGTTAGGTCTCTAATTGGCTATTCACCTGTGCTATTTCATTGGCTACGCAACGTTCATCTGTGATTGGTTGAGGGTTCGTTACTAAATTTTTACCGAATGTGGCTAATGCAGTAATAATTTGCCTTTTCTATTTTTAATGTCATTGCTCTGTTTGTTCTGCAACCAGCGTCGTTATCTTTTGATCCTGTAACGAGCCGCTCAGTCATGCGGGCTCGTTCGTCACCCCAACCGAGCTATAAACACAGTAGCATCGACCAGCGGGTTCCTCCGCGCCGTCAGGTCCTCCGTTTGGCTTCCGCCGCCTCTGCTGCCCTTTCTACCGGGTTCGCGCTTTCCCGATGACATTGTCGCAGTCACAAGACAGGTAAAGAGAATAATGTTTAAACAACTCCGAACAAGAACCGTCACCGATCCACCATAGTAAAATTCCAGAATCAACGCTCGTTCACCAGCTACCAACCACCGTAAAACCGTAATACTTTTCTGATGTTCAATTATCACACTGTTTACGGTAGCTTATCTGCTCTTGTTCCACATCGCCCGCTACATTGCAAAAACAATGCAACTACGAATTTTATCCATTTTCGTGAGAAACGTTCTATAAACAATGCCGCTGAAATTTCAACAAAAGTGTGTAATTTTGATTTTTGTAATCAATGATTCAAATTTTTATGATGCCCAGAGGTAAATGTGAAAAAAACATGTTTGTTTATATTATAACTTCAAATAATTTAATTCACTTTACTATATATTGTGAAAATTTCGTGTTACTTACTTCAAGTTTATGTCATAGAGAAAAAAATAGCACCTAAAAAGACAAGTAATGAGACTAGTTTCACAATTCTCAATTTCACGGAAAATGTAACAAATGCGTCTTTCTGGACTCGAATTAAAACGCTCTTCTAGAAGGGGGAAATAATGTAACGCCCGGAAGCTCAGGGCACTATCTCATTTGATAATTGCTTTTAAAGGTTCGCCTGCTGTGGATGACAAGAACAACAAGCATGCAGCAGACAAGTTTGCCTCCGCTGCACAACAAGAAAAAACGCAGATGATTAATAATAACAAAGAGCACATGCGTTACATATTACACAAACTTTAGAATATGGCCAGTGCTTTCTGTTTACATGAGTAATTTTACTTTGTACGCACTGCTTTCATGAACAAAGCACATACCGCAACAGCAGGCCGTCATAACTGCAGAATCGCGAAAGCAAGACAACAACAATAAAAATTAAAAATTTCTCTTCTGTTAATTTTAAATTCTGCAATTGAAACTTTGACCTTTGTCTTATCTTCAATTTTAATCACCTTGTTGTTTTTCAACATCTGCCTTGGCATCATCGTGAATAAATTGAAATTGTTGACGCTGCATTCACAATTTTTCATACGAATTCTGAAATTTTACCCAATAGTCTTAGTGCGTAAAACACTTGCTGAAAACTGCTTGCTACTGGACCACATCTGGACAGCTCACAAAACGCAAATGCAGAAGTTGACTTCCCTTAAATTGCCACTTTCGTGAGTATGATTTTATTCTAAATTTTAGTCAGCCACTGATCGTTAAGCTGCACTTTATGCTGTAAATGAGATTAAAAAAATAGATTGTTAATACAAGAAACAGTTGCAGCACAGGGTAATAAACCGTATGTAGTAATAAACTATTGTAATAAACTATTTTCAGTTATTCTTATGCAATTATTATACATCTCCATAAACAGCATTGTTTATTCAACATCAAACGCTTATATACACAAAAATAAAATAATAAAATGAGCAATAATAGATCATGATGTTGATGGACATGAATTTTTATTGTTGGCAGAATTTGTTAATCTATATGTCACAGGAATTGTTTCTTTAATTAACAAAATTCAAATAACTGTTTCAATATTTCAAGAATTAAAGGATGGTTTCCAGCTATGCTATTTGAATTAGCAAGAAATTCAATGAAAAACTGTGGGAGTACGATAATGTTGGAGATATTTTTTGATGATTTTGTCAGGAACAAAAAAAATGTTAAGCGCAAATATGAAAATTTTTCGTGCTGTCATATATATTCATATTTATAATTTGATAATGAATGCTTCCATAGATAATTTTCTGGAATCGCAATGTTGTTAACTAAAGTTTTTCTTTTTTTAATTATAATGTAAAATTTTCTTATAAACTCAAATTAACAATTTGCTCTAATTTTGATGAATTTTTAATTTTCTTAAATTTTATGCAGATAAAAGTTTCAATGAGATTAACAGAAATATTTAAAATAGTCATTACTATTCGAAAAGCAAAATTATAATAGATCAATTTTATTTGGCATTCTGTTGTTAGCAGAAATAAGTTGGAAATATTAGATGTGTAAATGATCATCTAGCAATAATCAGCTATAGTGTGCTGAATTATTCGTACAGCTAAATGACAACTGGTGCTTAGAGATGAAATTTTCAATTTTTTGGCATTGAATAATTGAAAACCTGCAACTTTGAAAGGTGCATTGATTTATTACGCGCAACATCTGAACTAAAAACAAATTTAATAGAATGAAACCATGGTCAAATGTTGAGTTGTTAGAAGCTGCTATTTTTGAGCAGAAACTAGGAGTGGCATGAGTGCCCACATCTGAAAATTTTTATGTAATATTTAGAGAAGAGCATTTTGTATATTCACAATCCGTTTGCCGAGTCTTAAAAGACATTTTTGGTGTATTTTGCTCAACTATACCATTTTCAGATGAATCAAAATAAATTATCAATTTATGCTTAAGCTTTTATGAAAAAATTTGTAATTTAAAATAAAAATGTGCAACTTCCGTGTTGTTGTACAGCATTTGGAATCATTGGCTAGCAACTGCTTACTTCAAAATATGAATAAAATACAAATACCTCGAATACATAATAAGAGTATATGTATTCATATATGATATTTCGATTTTAGAAAAAATTTTCCGCTACCAGTATTTTGATTAGTCTGACCCCGTCACTTTATATCTTTAATATTCTTTTGGTCCCACAGTTTTCAGTTGTATATCTTATTTCTTCGAATTGCTTTGCCAGAAACTGTCGCCTTTTTTTTGAAATGTCATAAGAACAATCATTCAAATTCTATAAAGTAAAGAATTCATTGCGATGTATATGATGAACAAATACTGTCTACAGTACAAGAACTGCTTAGTGATCAGTGAAAGAATAAATTTTAGAATAAAATGCAAGTTGTCCAGATGTGATCCAGTTTTTCAGCAATTGCTTCACGCAAAAAAGCTTAACAACACTTCTGAGTAAAATTCAGAATTTGTCTGAAAAATCCTAAATGTAGCGTCAATAGCTTTAATTTATTCACAAATAACGCCAACGTCAGTGCTAAGGCAGATGTTCAAAAACAAGAATTTGATTAGAATTGACGATAACAAAGTGACCAAATTTGCAATTTTAATATTTAAAATAGCCAGAGGAAAAAATTTTGACTTTGAACAATGATTGAACAAGAACGCAAAATGTTCATATTCCAAAGTATCAACGTAGTTTATTTGTAATTGGCAAATAAAAAGTTAATCAAGGAAAGATGTGAAATCTAAATCAAAGATTATTATAATAACAGCAATTGCCACGATGCTAAATGCATAAACATAATGATATACTACAGATTTGTAAAATTGAAGTTGAATATCAATAAAATTGTCAGATTTGAAAAATTCAAGGAATTTACTTTGTTGCACCATAAGGAAACGTATTAGGATAGACCTGATATCCCCAATGAACTCTGCCTACTTTTCGCAGCAAATTTCATTGGTTGCTGCTCTGATGCACGCAACTAAATATCATTCAATTGAAACATGGTGTTTGCTTACGAATTTAATAGATTAACAATAATTTAATGATTAATAAGAAATAAAAAATTAACAAATAGAACGCATCAGATTGGCAACCAATGAAATTTATTGTAAAAACGTAGGCGGATACAGGTTGTTAAAACCTCTTTCGATCAAGCCTGATAATCTGAATTCGCTACCGTAACTTGAGGTTGGTTGGTTAGTTGTGACGTCAGAGTCACGTTTTTACGCGTGAACATGACTGAGCAATGTGACGTGTTGTTGGTGGCGTGTCAATGAATGATTGCTTTGATTGTGTCTGACTGTCTGTGCTTTTGATTTGTATTGGTCATGCCTGAATAAATCTCAGCTTCTGTGTATTTTGTTGTTCTCAAATTACAGCTCAATTTAAGCAAATTTTTTAAGCCTGAGAAGGGCCAGCGACTCAGTTTGTTATACTCAACTGTCTTGCGCGCAGTTGTATTGAACTTGAGAATCATCAACCTGATTATTCTCAACACAGGTTTTGCCCTCATTCTGTATTGGTTTAATGTGGTACAATAAGATGACAGTAACAGAAATTGTTTTCAAAAACAATATTTTTATGGAAAGTTTGTAAAAATGATCATCATTATTTTGAACAACCTTAGAATTTAAATTCATTTAAATATTTAATTTCTCAGCAAAATGATGTTTAAACAATGGAATGTAGCTGATGAAAACAGATTGAAGTAGTCCTGAAAAGGACCGTTGGATTAGGAACAAAATAGGCGTAACAAAGTTAGGCGCGTTCACCCCGTATACGACGAGCCGACTGAACATCCTTTGGCATGATGGTGACACGTTTTGCGTGAATAGCACACAAGTTTGTGTCTTCGAACAGGCCAACCAGGTAAGCTTCAGCAGCTTCTTGTAAAGCGAAAACTGCTGACGATTGGAATCGCAACTCAGTTTTGTAATCTTGAGCAACTTCCTGAACCAAACGCTGGAATGGCAGCTTCCTGATCAACAGTTCTGTACTTTTTTAATAACGCCGAATTTCACGAAGAGCCACTGTCCCTGGACGATAGCGATGTAGTCTCTTCACTCTATCAGCATTGGTGGCAATCATCTGAGCCGCTTTAGTGGCCAACTGCTTACGTGGGGCTTTTCCACCAGTACTTTTGCGAGCGGTTTGCTTAGTACGCGCCATTTTCACTCGATAGAGCTCGATCTCGAACTGAGAGCAAAATAAATATTCACTCCTTTATATACATAACTGCAATTGACCTTTAACTGTAATTGGTCAACTGAGTTTTCAAAAATGATTAGCTGGGGAAAAAGGCGGGAAACAATTTGCGATGGAGGTTCCACCTTGCCCCTTTCAGCTTGCACAGTTTTTAACAATAATTTCAAATGTTTTATAAACAATCTTATTAGCTTACAGTATCCCATTAATGCTTAAGCATTAGGTTAACTGGTAAAAATTTACTTTATGTAGGTGAAAAATAAATTTTAACAAAAGTATAGTAGTTTTTATTTATTGAATTTCATTGATTTGAATAAAAATAAATGTGGTCCTGAAAAGGACCGTTGGGTTATTATTATTTACTTAAATATGCTGGCAACACAGTTTACCTTCCACTGTTGTACTTGCTAACAGCTTTGGTCCCTTCGCTGACCGCATGTTTGCAAAGTTCACCAGGCAAAAGTAAACGGACAGCCGTTTGAATTTCCCGTGAAGTGATCGTGTGGCGTTGATTGTATTGGGCAAGACGACTCGCCTCATCGGCAAGGCGATCAAAAATGTCATTCACAAAACTGTTCATGATTGACATCGCCCTGCTGCTGATGCCAGTATCAGCATGAACTTGCTTCAAGACCTTGTAGATGTAACCAGCGAACGATTCTTTCCTCAAACGACGTCGTTTGCGATCGCCAGACTTGGCCACTTTCTGTAGTTGACCTGCTTTCTTTACGCCTTTCGGACTCATGTTATTCCACACTGCTGAAACGTCAAAATGAAAATGAAATTTCTAAAATGAGAATTTTTATACTGAAACCAAGGGGAAAATAGCCAATAGCGTTTCTCAGTAACCAGATTTTAAATTGATGCGCGATAGCCAATAGCGTTTAGCGAAAATTGTTTCGATTTGCACTTTGACCTAATTCTTGATTTTCAAAGTATTTAAACGGAATTAAAGGGGAAACGTTCATTGTTGAAAGTTTTTAGTTTGGCTGGTGTTTGTCGATTGAAGATGTCTGGTCGCGTGAATGGTGGAAAAGTTAAAGGAAAAGCAAAGACTCGATCTAGTCGAGCTGGACTCCAGTTCCCTGTTGGTCGCATTCATCGTCTTTTGAAAAAGGGAAATTACGCTGAGCGTATTGGTGCTGGAGGTCCTGTCTATCTTGCCGCTGTCATGGAATACTTGACCGCTGAAGTACTCGAATTGGCTGGAAACGCCGCCCGTGATAACAAGAAGACTCGAATCACTCCTCGGCATCTACAGTTGGCAATACGAAATGATGAAGAGTTGAGCGAGTTCCTCCGGGGTGTAACTATTGCTCAAGGCGGTGTTCTTCCGAACATCAATGCAAATCTTTTTCCAAGGAAAGCTGAAGATCTGTCAAAAGAGACTAAATCATCACCGTAGATTGTACATTTTTTTCCAAACCCAACGGCCCTTTTTAGGGCCAAAATTTTTTGTATCATGTACTTTTATAGTGCCATTTTATTAAAGTATCTTGTTACATAGTTTATTTTAAATTATTTTTCATTTTATTTTTATCACATGACGTTGTTCATTTTGTTAAAATGAGAATAGAATTTATTTTGTAAACGTAGCAAGGATGGCGTGCAGTACACGGCGATTGAATCATTAATGTTAAAAGTTAAAAATGGTATAAAACGTTGGAAAACAGGAAGTAAAAAAGGTGAAAATATTTTACTGTAATTTAACTGCCGAAAGTACAATTTACTAATCAGCCATCTTTAATCACTTGCGATTACATCAGAATTTAAAAAAGTGCTAAAATTAACATATTACCATCTCTCGTTAATTTTTATACTATTATTTATATTTCATTTTTTAACTTTTATTAAACCTTAGAGGTGGTGTGGGGTCCAGTAAACCCCTGAAAATTTTCTGCTTTAGCAGAATTCCTAAATGATGACAGCTGTTGTTTTTCATATCTTCCTAGAAATGATCACAGAATATTTTTTCAGTTTGCGCGGTCATGTCTGCGACCGGTGTTCAGCCGTTGCCTTTCATATATCTTTCTTATTTATCTAATTTTCTCTCAAACTGGTGAGTCACCATCGTTTATTTTTTGTCTACGTGTTTTCCACTTGATTGTGAACAGTTATTATTAGTGGTTTTTTTGTTAACTTTTTTATGGAAAATGTGCCATACTTTTACTATCATTTACATTATTGTATGCAAAGTTTCCTCTATTTCATGTCAAATGTCGCAAAAATATAGAAATGTCATTCACAGGATATGGTAGTGATAGTTCCTTAGACCTCCTGAATGATTTCCTTGAGAAAAGTGAATATAGACGGTGTCAATGATTATGACTATAATGAGAAGAGTGACTATGATGCATCCTCAAAATTTAGCGGCACTTTTTCATCGTTATTTTAAATTATATGTTCAAATTGGGTACATTCAAAAGCAGCAGTTCGTTCAGACAAAAAAGATCTGCACCATAAGACCAAAATTATGACCCTAGAAAGGGCCGTTGGGTTTGAGATAAATCTTTCGTAGTAGTGTGCATGATCTCAACGTTAGTGGTGGGTCTAGTACTGATTTCCCTCC
>JYDL01000247.1:0-10222 GCA_001447455.1 Trichinella nelsoni | reverse complement strand
TCTGCTTCGTGTCGTCCTCGATCTGCTTCGTGTCGTCCTCGATCTGCTTCTTGTCGTCCTCGATCTGCTTCGTGCCGTCCGCGATCTGCTTCGTGTGGTCCGCGTTTTCACTTTTTCTTCACATCTGTAAAAATGATAAACATTAAATTATCAATATTGTCGCTTTATTACATATAAAAATTCAGAATTTGAAAACTAAATTTTAAAAGCGATGATGTTTCTCAATTTCTATGAAAGATACCTTTAACAAAATTAGCATACCACGTTTCGAAAAAATCTAGCAGCCAGAAAAATTGAAAGCTACTGAGCAACTAAAATGTAATTTCAGTAGACGCTGAACGCTGTAATAAACTCAGAGAACGTTTAACGACGTTACTGCTTGCCACGTAGGTCAAGCAAACAAGCGCACCATTATTGATGATAAGGCAATTTTCAAACGACCCTTATTTGCATAAAGCTGCGCTAGAAATCGGTTTGAGTTGATTGGAAAATTTTCTCGACGAGGAATCTATTCTAACCTAACGCTATGAAATTAGAAACATTGAAACCTCATGCACAGCGAACTGCTGATCTATCGAATGCATAGCATTAGATGAAACTTATTTCAATTTGTTTGAAAAAGTTACCCAATGAAGACTATGTAAAAATTCAGAAATGACCTTGACATTTAAAATTCAGCCAAAATATAAACTATCTGATAGAACCCCATAACAAAACAAAATTAACTTCGTCATAAAATGCGTCCGCACGTCTGAATTTGATATTTGAAAATTCAAAAATGACCTATATAAATGGTACTCATCGCTAAATCTTTTCACTAAAATATAAGCACACTGGCTGCGTTCGCTGACAAACAAACAGAAAATATAATTTACCAAACGTCTCTGATGATGCAAAATTTTCAAAAATAATATAAAGTGATAATAAAGTTAATAAACTTTCAATCTTTCTAAATATGAAGTCTTACTTAATCCGTAAAACAAAAATTATAGTTTTACAGTGAAAAATATCTTACTCATATATTACATATTACAAACTTGGGTAATTCAATTGAACTACGGAATAACTTCACCCTTTCGAAGTATCTTTATCCCCTGCTTCACAGAATCAGCCAACAGAAGAAATCGCATTTACCTCTTGTCTTCTTTTGTTCTGCTTCGTGTCGTCCGCGTTTTCACTTTTTCTTTGCTCAATTCTTTATACCTGCAATAATGGTATTAAATCAAAACTGTTTTCACATTATCACAATGTAGAATGAACACAAATATAATAATTAATTGCTTTATAATTAAAAAGTAATTGTTTACAAAATGAGTATACAAAGTTTTTAAAAAAATAACAATCAGAAAAGTGGAATACTTGTCAGTAATTCTGAAACGGACTTCAGCAGCTACTTAACGCTGTAATGAAGTCAGAGAACGTTTAACAACGCTACCACTTGCCACGTAAGTAAAACAAACAAGCCCACCCATACTGATGATAAGGTATCATTTATGGCGATCGATATTTGCATAGTGCAGCGTTAGAAACCGGTTTTCAGTGCATTAGAAATTAATCTCGATGATGAATTCGAATCTGAGGCTCATGTAACAGAAATAATAGTAATTAAACTAATCTAGAAGGCTTACGTGAAACTTATTTCCAGTGATTTGAAAAAATTGTTCAGATGCCATATTAAATTCAACAAATAAGGAGGTCTATTTTAAAATTCAGAAATGACCTACATAAATGGAACTCATCCCAAACAGCTTTACACCAAAATATAAGCACACTGGTTTCCTGCACTCAAAAGCAAATTTAACTACACAAAAAACTGCAATTTGCCTAATCTCTGTGATGATGTAAAATTCATAAAATAACAACACAAAGTGATAATAATCTCTCTGCATGAAATGTGATATTTCTCCCATCTGCATATTAGTGAATACTGTGTGCTTAGTATTATTTGATTTGTTCAGTCTATTCTACAGTTAAATTTACACTTTTTCGCAAAATAACAAGTAAAAATATAAATTTTTCAAACAACTACACTAACTGTACAAAACTGAGAATTTTGTTTTAAATATATTTCAATTTCGATGCATGTAAAAATTTAAAATGATCAAAATGATCACTTAAATATACATGCATTCAAAGAAAAATATCAGGAAAATAAGTTTTTATATTAAATTTTTACCTGCATACAGTTTTTTCACTAGCAATTTAGTTATGCATCGCCACCGCTAATCGCACATGATCGAAATAAAATAACTATGGATACAACGTTTGCCTTTCTCTGATTGGTCTATTATTCCTCAACCTTTTTATCGATGATTTGGCAATTCACATACTGTATATTATTACATTTTCAATTATTAATTATATTTCTATGATCTTATTTTTGAAATATAATTTAACTTAATTTTATAGCCATTTTTCTTTTTCCCATATTTCAGCTGCTTCTTTTCCTATCTATGTGTTCGATTCTGTGTTCTATAAGATAACAATTCCAGTGCAATTGTATCATAAATGTTAAAAAAAGTCTTCTATAATTATAACATTAACATACTCCAACAATGAAATAATTATCTCACTGAATTACGAATATAAAGTCAACTAAATCGTAAAAATAAGAAACACTTAGCATAAACATAACACTATCAACAGGTTCTGTGATTATGGAATGCATTAACGCACAAATATTTTTCAATTATGTGCAACCAAAGCGACATTTTGTGGATATTGAATAAAATCATATTCCTCGTCTATTACTTTTTAGAACTGTCGTCTATGGCCTACCTGCAGTTTCTCAGAGAGAAAATTTGAATAACCTCCACTACTATGTAGAACTGTTGAGGATTTGAAACATCGCATTACGCCCTTTGTAATTTCTCCGCATCTGCTCAATGTTCATGATTTTCAAGTTGTCCATTTTTCACATTTTTGACAATGTTCAAAACAGTGATCAGAAAAGTGAGTTGGATTACAATGAAACACAAGTAACTTATTTATTTTTAATTTGATTAACATCATTCGGGAAAATTTAAATGAATTCTAAACAATTTTATATTTTCTCTTCTTCACTCTCAGTGCTATTTTTTCTTACTGTATTCCAAGATATCCCTTTTACATCAAATATTCCATCATACAGTAGAATGCTATTTTCGTTTTCTGCTAATTTTGAAGTTATTCACCATCAGATAAGCAATATTATTTATGCAATAAACCACATACACACACACAGTATAAAACATGATAATGAATGAGAATGAGAACATAATGAATATTAAATGAACATGCTGCTACTATGAGTTACTTAAAGTAGTGGTTTCCAAACTTTTCTGGGCTACGAACCACTTTCGAAAACTGCAATTTCTCGTGACCCACCAGTTTCCAATACATATTTTAAAAGGCAAGAGGGGTTAAATAAAAAATATTAGTTTAATACTTTAATTTTTTTATGAATACGCCTAATTGTAATGTTTACGCCTTTTAACAATAAGCTAATCTTTTTATTTAACGAAACAACACTTTTATGCAGTTAGGAATTACTATATAAAGCGATAACACACACGCAAGGGGGTACACTCACAGCAATATTGAACTCGTTAGCACGTCGACTAAACGTCACTTTATGCAAAAGTTAGATCTCCTACTCTGGGTTATTGATGTTCAGGTTGTTCAGATCGTAATCACATTACATAATTAAAATGTATAAATTTATTTGTCAAATGCATAATGAGGTGTATGCGAACAGTAGGCTTGTTTTCTGCTTTGACTGATGACTTCTTCGACGTCCACACTAACATGTATTAGCTTCAGTTGCAAGATGTAGGATAATTATGGCTTATTTCTAAATATGCTTTTAATTCCATTCATTGCTGAAGATCCAATTTCATACTTTTAATGCTGCGGTGGAAAGAGTTGGATATGTGCTTTAAACTGATTGCTAAAAGTGTGTTGTTTTCCCATCAAAGCTGAATTTAAACGAAGAATCTTCAGACAAATCGATTAATTCTCCATCTGCTTTTGTAAATATGCCGGTACGGGCAACATCTGCGTGCTGTGATAAGTCGGATAGAAATAGTGATTCTCAAGTTATCAGTATCTGAATCATAGCTTAATTGTTCACCCAGCAATTTTCGATGAGTAAAACTCTCCTGACAAAAATGAAGACAACTCCCGTACTTTAATATTTTATGCGACCCACCCAAAAACTGTTCACGACCTACTGGTGGGTGGCAACTCACACTTCAAGAACCACTGACTTAAAGAAAAGACTGAAAATAAGAAAATAACAATAAATAAACAAGATAAAAACTTCTGAATAAATATAATACTTTTTTATTTTTTATCTGATTATCATACGAAACCAAACGCTTTGATCTACCACTAATGGAATACGAACAAGCGGACGTTTCCACTGATAATTATTATTGCCATTTATTTTTCATTTTTAATTCATTTCTTTGAATTAAACATCTTCAAAACAGAAATTTTTATTAAAATGTTAATTTCATAATCAAAATCAGAATTGAAATTCACACGCGACACAAAAATAAAAATATCACATTTAATTATTGCCTGTGGTATTTGATGTTCTGAATTAAGCCTAATTGAGATGTTGCAAAAATGTCGTTCAATGACGATACATTGAACAATGCATCAACGTCAGATGGCATGAAGGCCATTCACCATCTCATGACAACATTCATTGTTGTATTGTCCACTTTGTAAGAGTGCACAAACCAGCAAGTCAACCACCAGTGGAATACGAACATGCGGACGTTTCCACTGCCAATTATTATTAAACAATAATTATATTTATAACAACGTTTAAACAATATTATTGCTGTTTATCGTTTACTTTAAATCAACGCGTTTGAATACAACATTTAAAAAGGAAATATTTAGCAAAAAGTTTACAATAAATATCTAAATTTACATGCAGCACGGAAATATTTAATTTTTTAAATTAACATACAAGATTTCTGCTATTTTCTGTACGAAGTTTTTGTGAAAAGTTTAAAAGCGTAGTGACCGCTGCTCTTTCTAGATTTTAAATGATAAATTTGTCATCCAGTTTAAAATGATTATATGAGTTAGAACTTTAGAATAATAATTATTATGCTCTTTGCGACTACTAGATAGCATTGAAGTGAGAAAAAAGCAATTTAAACAAAATTTTATAGATATATTTGCTGTTCAGGCTAGTGGGGAGCCACAGTTGCAAAGTAAACCAACACGGTCAAAAATTTGCATGAAAATTCTCGTAAACAAGTCGACGTTTGTTTACTTTGAAGCCATAGCTCACCACTAGCCTGAACTTTTAATACATGCAAAAAACTTGGTGTAATTTGCTTTTTTGAGTAATTCAATGGTATCTCATAGTCAAGAAGAACGTAATAAGTATTTTTGTGAAGCGGTAGATCATACAATTCTTTTGATGCGATTTTCGATTAAAAGTCATGAAAATTTCTGTTTGCTCAACGTACTTCAAAGTCGCCACAGTAGGACTTGTTTATCAGAAAATGTATGCAAATTTTTATTCCACTGCTATACGTAGGTTGACGTGACCTTAGTTTCAATGATTGTTGGCGTACGGTGTGCGGTGCGAGTGCGCAGTGACTTTTTCCTTGCGATGGAGATCATGGAATAACAATGAAAACGGCTTTGTTTTTTGTTTTTTATTGTTTTATTTCTTCAAATTAAATCATCTGTATTTCGAATTACAAGATTTATGTGAAATCTGTAATGGCATCCATTTCAGTAAGTTGTATTTATTTTTTCAATTCTGAATTTCAAAATAGTCCTCATTAGATGAATTTAACTGCGCATCTGAGCTCTTTTTTTTCAAATCAGTTGAAATAAATGTAATTTAACTCTGCCCATCGGCTATATTAATGTTTTTCTGTACATGAATGTTTATAATTTCGACAACGCCAGAGTTAGCTTAGAATTCATCAACGATAAGTTTTTCCAACGCACTGAAACGTTACTTTCTAGCGTAGGTTTATGCAAATAAGGGTCGTTTGAAAATTGCCTTATCATCAATAATGGTGCGCTTGTTTGCTTGACCTACGTGGCAAGCAGTAACGTCGTTAAACGTTCTCTGAGTTTATTACAGCGTTCAGCGTCTACTGAAATTACATTTTAGTTGCTCAGTAGCTTTCAATTTTTCTGGCTGCTAGATTTTTTCGAAACGTGGTATGCTAATTTTGTTAAAGGTATCTTTCATAGAAATTGAGAAACATCATCGCTTTTAAAATTTAGTTTTCAAATTCTGAATTTTTATATGTAATAAAGCGACAATATTGATAATTTAATGTTTATCATTTTTACAGATGTGAAGAAAAAGTGAAAACGCGGACCACACGAGGCAGATCGCGGACGGCACGAAGCAGATCGAGGACGACAAGAAGCAGATCGAGGACGACACGAAGCAGATCGAGGACGACACGAAGCAGAACAAGAGAAGGCAAAGTTCCTGGGACCCCAATTCTGTAGGTCTGGGATTGGGATACTTCGAAAGGGTGAAGTTATCCCATAGTTGTAATTAAGTTAACGACCAACCTACATGGCTGAGTTTTGAATTAATGCAGTACTTGGTCTTTCACGCAGCAAAATTTATGTATGCAACTGCTTTCATGTGTCGAAATAATTTTTGATTTTATTTTATAATTTTTGTTTTTCTTTTTTACATTTTACATTTAGTTTTGTTTTTAATTCTTTCCAAAGCAGATTCTTTTCATTTTTATTTTTCAAACCCATTCATTTAAACTTTATTTTTTTATACCTTATTGTTTCTTACTGTATATTTATTGATTTTTCAATTTCCAGAAAATTNCACTTTGTAAGAGTGCACAAACCAGCAAGTCAACCACCAGTGGAATACGAACATGCGGACGTTTCCACTGCCAATTATTATTAAACAATAATTATATTTATAACAACGTTTAAACAATATTATTGCTGTTTATCGTTTACTTTAAATCAACGCGTTTGAATACAACATTTAAAAAGGAAATATTTAGCAAAAAGTTTACAATAAATATCTAAATTTACATGCAGCACGGAAATATTTAATTTTTTAAATTAACATACAAGATTTCTGCTATTTTCTGTACGAAGTTTTTGTAAAAAGTTTAAAAGCGTAGTGCCCGCTGCTTTTTCTAGATTTTAAATGATAAATTTGCCATCCAGTCGTCATATGGGTACTAGAATCAGTACATCAACCAAAAGTGGAAGACGAACTAGCGGAAGTTTTATAAAATATTATTGAAATTTATAATTAAGAGTACAATTTCTTATTCTCATTTACTTTTTATTGTCTATCTTTTTGTTAATAATTTTATTCAAATAATTACAATTTACATATTTGACAATTCCTGTCTTTTATGTTTGAAATGATTAATATCATAAAACTTTTTATGAAAAAAGAATGCAAAGTAAAAACTAAAACGACGGAATGTTTTAAAAAATTGAATGCTAACTAATGTACTGTTTAAAATTGGAAAAAAATTCTACCAGCAAAAATCAGCCCATAGTAAAAATTTTCTTCTCTCAATATTAGATGACATTTACATACCAATATGAAATATGCAAGATGAAAATGAATAAATGCGTTTCATACTAAAACTGTTTCATGTTTTATAGGTCACCCTTACACTTTTTTTATTTGTTTGATTACACTCCATGTTATGCATAATATTAATTTACAGCAACTGAATTTCATTTAATTCATTGAATTTCCAAAATGGAATAAAACAATTACAATTCAGTCATGATGGCTGGAAGATAACAAAATAGACTTGCCAAATTTATCAACGTACCTCCATCGTTCACATCCAGCTTCTATTCTTGTGTATCTAAATGTAGAAGCTTTTATTTAATGAAGTAATGTTATACTAAATAAAAAAACAAGGCCATTTTTAATGATATTCTTCGCCCGTCATCGCATGGAGAACGCCAACACACGCACCGCACACCGTAGGCCAACAACTATCGAAAGAAAAGCTACGTTAGCCTACGTATAGCAATGGAGTAAAAATTTGCATACATTTTCTGGTAAACAAGTCCTACTCTAGCTACTTTGCAGTACATTAAGCAAATAAAAATTTCATGACTTTTAATCTAAAATCAGACCAAAATCATTATATGAGTTAGAACTTTACAATAATAATTATTATGCTCTTTGCGACTACTAGATAGCATTGAAGTGAGAAAAAAGCAATTTAAACAAAATTTTATAGATATATTTGCTGTTCAGGCTAATGGGGAGCCACAGTTGCAAAGTAAACCAACACGGTCAAAAATTTGCATGAAAATTTTCGTAAACAAGTCGACGTTTGTTTACTTTGCAGCCATAGCTCACCACTAGCCTGAACTTTTAATACATGCAAAAAACTTGGTGTAATTTGCTTTTTTTGAGTAATTCAATGGTATCTCATAGTCAATAAGAACGTAATAAGTATTTTTGTGAAGCGGTAGATCATACAATTCTTTTGATGCGATTTTCGATTAAAAGTCATGAAAATTTCTGTTTGCTCAACGTACTTCAAAGTCGCCACAGTAGGACTTGTTTATCAGAAAATGTATGCAAATTTTTATTCCACTGCTATACGTAGGTTGACGTGACCTTAGTTTCAATGATTGTTGGCGTACGGTGTGCGGTGCGAGTGCGCAGTGACTTTTTCCTTGCGATGGAGATCATGGAATAACAATGAAAACGGCTTTGTTTTTTGTTTTTTATTGTTTTATTTCTTCAAATTAAATCATCTGTATTTCGAATTACAAGATTTATGTGAAATCTGTAATGGCATCCATTTCAGTAAGTTGTATTTATTTTTTCAATTCTGAATTTCAAAATAGTCCTCATTAGATGAATTTAACTGCGCATCTGAGCTCTTTTTTTTCAAATCAGTTGAAATAAATGTAATTTAACTCTGCCCATCGGCTATATTAATGTTTTTCTGTACATGAATGTTTATAATTTCGACAACGCCAGAGTTAGCTTAGAATTCATCAACGATAAGTTTTTCCAACGCACTGAAACGTTACTTTCTAGCGTAGGTTTATGCAAATAAGGGTCGTTTGAAAATTGCCTTATCATCAATAATGGTGCGCTTGTTTGCTTGACCTACGTGGCAAGCAGTAACGTTGTTAAACGTTCTCTGAGTTTATTACAGCGTTCAGCGTCTACTGAAATTACATTTTAGTTGCTCAGTAGCTTTCAATTTTTCTGGCTGCTAGATTTTTTCGAAACGTGGTATGCTAATTTTGTTAAAGGTATCTTTCATAGAAATTGAGAAACATCATCGCTTTTAAAATTTAGTTTTCAAATTCTGAATTTTTATATGTAATAAAGCGACAATATTGATAATTTAATGTTTATCATTTTTACAGATGTGAAGAAAAAGTGAAAACGCGGACCACACGAGGCAGATCGCGGACGGCACGAAGCAGATCGAGGACGACAAGAAGCAGATCGAGGACGACACGAAGCAGATCGAGGACGACACGAAGCAGAACAAGAGAAGGCAAAGTTCCTGGGACCCCAATTCTGTAGGTCTGGGATTGGGATACTTCGAAAGGGTGAAGTTATCCCATAGTTGTAATTAAGTTAACGACCAACCTACATGGCTGAGTTTTGAATTAATGCAGTACTTGGTCTTTCACGCAGCAAAATTTATGTATGCAACTGCTTTCATGTGTCGAAATAATTTTTGATTTTATTTTATAATTTTTGTTTTTCTTTTTTACATTTTACATTTAGTTTTGTTTTTAATTCTTTCCAAAGCAGATTCTTTTCATTTTTATTTTTCAAACCCATTCATTTAAACTTTATTTTTTTATACCTTATTGTTTCTTACTGTATATTTATTGATTTTTCAATTTCCAGAAATTTTTTTAATTTCTTTCGATTCTTTTTTATTTTTAATTTTTTCGTCCTATATAGTGTACATTTTATTGTTTTTATTTTAAATTTATTTCTCCAAATATTTTTTACTCTGATTCTTTTATTTTGAGTTTGACTTTGTAAAACCTCTGACACATGAAAAGCATTGCATACATATAAGTAAACACGTAATAAACCATGGAAAAATAATGCACATGGAGAAGAAAGAAGACAAGTGGAGAAAGCCAAGATCGGTGAAAGGTTGTGGATAGGTTGGATCGAATCGTTTGTTGGTCAATTGCGTTCGTTGGTCAATTCCGTTCGTTGGTCAAGTGAGGTAAGTAT
>JYDL01000246.1:0-16343 GCA_001447455.1 Trichinella nelsoni | reverse complement strand
CATGCAAAATGTATGCAATTTTAAATTTGAACAAATACATAAAAGTCTTAAAATTATCAAATAAACATCTTGAATGTGACCTTGGAATTATGGTAAAAAGTTGGAAATGTACAAAAATGAAATGCCAAATGAGAGATAAAATATGTTGAAACAACAAATGCAAACGTTTTACAGCATAACATTTTTACTCCTGTTGTATTTAATTGCATGAAATCATGATAATGTAGTTTCAGTTGCAATTTATTGAACAAATGAACCAAATCACAGGGAAAAAAATTTTTCTCAAAAAAAGAAAATCAGCTAAATAATGTATACTTTCTCTTCGAAAAAATTTTCAAATGACAAGTTCTCTGAGATGGCATCAGTATTGTCACCGCATGCGCAAAATGATCTGTTCATTCATTGCTAAAGTATTCTAATTAGCATAGAATTGTTCATCACAGAAATGTTCCATTGGACAATATGAATGGCTTTGAACTGACTAAATTATTTGAACATAAAAGATTAAAATCTGGTCGCTGTTGAACTGCTCATGCTAAAATACATTCTGTTAAATCTCACGTACATAGAGTACATTTTATTTCTGTTTTATTCAACTAAAGTTTTCAGACATGAAATGAGTTCGATCATCAGCCTTGTGGCTTCATGCGCAATTTTCTACATTCTGACCAATTCGATTGAAATGACCAAAAATTGTAGCATCATCAATGCAAACCGCCATTGCTGGCTCTTTTGTTTGGCTTTTCTGAAAAAAGTATTCAGTTATACGACTGCTTTTCAATTATTACAAATTTACATGGTAAGGTTTGTCAATAACACAAAATTTGTTTCCTGGATCACTAATTAGCCATTGAGAGACATCACTTTCAAGAGAACTTGCTTGATTATCAACAGCAATGGGGCTTGTTACTAATTTTATATTTCTGTTCAAAATCCGACAATCACTTTTCAATGTTTTATCTCTTGTTGTCCAAACTTTGATGCTTGTCTTTAATTTTTTCACAAGTACTCTTCGGTAAATATCTGCAATGGGTTTCTTTGCACTGAGATAGAGATGCAAAAAAATATTATGTTATTTTTATCAGTTCAAAATTTATGTTTAGATTATTTTAATACAACATACATGATTATCTGTTAAGATCTATTAGNGAAGTGCTGTCAAGCTTCAATGCGTTCAACAACTGCTGAATTACAGATGTACAACTCGCCAGACGGAAGTTCGCTTAAACTTCGTTTACTATTGTGTGATTTTATATTCTAAAATTTGTGCTACCATTGATTGTTAAGCTGTTCTTGTGCTCTTGTATAATGGAACAGATTAAAAGAATAAAATGCTAATCACAAGAAACCATTACACAATGGTGTCACTTATATAACAATCTATTTTTAACTATTTTTATCCAATAGTATTGTTTATTCAACAATGACAACAACATACACATTTTATTAACAGATTAATATTTGTTTATCAGATACATTGCGAAAATTGTACAGTCGAACTTGGTAAAGTGCACATAGAATTTTCCAACAATTTCCATGCATTATTTATCCAAATTTGGGAATAAATGAAATGATAATCTTAAAGCAATGATGATGAAAAGAGCGCAAGAAAATTCACGCTAAACACAGCTGTTTGAAAATCTTTTAGAAAAAAACTTAAAAATGACCAAGGAGTGGACCGTATGAGTTACTTCTAGATAATTCAAAACCGAATTATGAAGGAGAATTCAATTTCAGTTGGAGAAAGAAAGATAATGAACAAACTAAAAAAACCAAAATAAGCGACAATCAAAAGTTCAGTTGGATAATATATCTCTTATTTTGAATCCCATTTTAAATACCATTCTGTAACAACATTTAGTTTTCATTTGTCATTTTATCTACAATTCAAGATCAACCTGTGATATTCGTTGTGGCACCAATGCCTTTTGTTGATGTTGACAGAAGATTATTAATCACAGACAAATGGCGCACATATGCTGACATCAAACAATGCGATGTCCACTGCAAAGTGAATTTGAAACAGCTTCAACGCTTTTCTGCTTGGTTGGTGCTGTTCATCACTTTCTTTCTGCTTTTGAAATGCTTCACTTATATTTATCCATGCCAATGAAAAAATACTGTTCAAAAGAAATGTCAACCAACAGTTGCTTTTACTTGTCATATAAATTACCTTCTTAGCTAACAATTAAATCAGATTTATGGCTAAGGTTCTTTTCTATTTGTCAGATATTGTTCTGATGAAGGCTATTCAAGTACAAAGGGAAAATCTACAATTGATAAATTGTCTACAGCTGCAGTTTTCAACTAAAACTAGGAGTGATGGTTGCTGAATGTTAGCATCGAAATACTTTTTTGATTTTGCCTGTCTGCTCTCTGAAAATATTTCTGGCTTGCAAAAGAATTTAATCCTTCCAATCTTTCTTTCGCTCTTGTTTACAAAAGTTATTGTTTTTCTTCTTATGATTTATTTAAATAAAAAATAAAATCTGGAATTTTGTTTAAAGTAGAAATTTGTGATTATATATTTTGTGTAAATTGTATTAAATTTGTTTTTCAATATCTAAAGTAAAACCGACTACTGGGTTGATTAAACATTCAAGTTGCAATTGTTGTATCACGATGATAACCACATGTTGTACATTCCAGATCACATGGTATCTGTTGGATTTTGAAATCATTTTACTGAACAAACAAAAGTGAAAGCAAACAAAATTATTTTTCATCTCAAGTTCACTCCATCATGCTTGTGAACGTTATCTTTCTCTAGCATTGCATATGTTCTGCCAAAATATATATGACCATTACTAATTATCATCGTCGGCAGGCATTATCGTCATAACAGAAAGTAAAGCAATAGATGGCACCAAGCAGAAAAGCTGCTGAAGCTTCTTCATTTCATAGGGCAGTGGACATCGCATTCTTTGATGTTCGCTTTGGTGCGCTATTTGTGGATAAATTAAAACTGTTGGCGCTAGATTCCAGATTTTTGATAAAGATTATCAATTTTTCAAACATCTTGCCGGAATGTGGACACTGTACTGAGATGACAAATTTGAACAAGCAAAACATTGAATTAAAATCCCTAGGAGAACAAATATAAGTGATCAGTATTAATAAAGTACCAAAATTGACGGCCAGTCGTTGTCACACGCTAATGTGGAGGAATTTCCAGCTGTTGGCGAGTTGCTGGCAGTGGTGGACATCGGTTCGTTGCGTCATTTCTTCCGTTGCGCTATGTTTTAGATTTTTTTTTTTCATTTTATACAAGATTGAAATTGTCTGGGATACAATCATCCGCATGAGGAGCAGATCCTAACACAGTGTATATACATCTAAGTTCGTGTGCATTGATCCGTGTGCACATAAAAAATTTGAATAGAATGAATAGAAGTTGCATAATTTATAAAATATTATTTTATCCGCTGGCAAACCCACCGTTTATCTTCAACATTTGTGTATTTGAGTTGGTAAACTCTGCCTTGATGGAATAAATTATAATTATTTCGATTATTTAAAACTAAATGCATATCGTCAACCATAAGGCAGATGAGAAAAATCAGAACGAAATCAAGCACAGGAAACAGAAAAGTGGTAAAGTGAAAATTTTTCATTCTTACTTTTAGGAATCAACTTTACTGAAAGTTGGAAGCCAGTTGTCCATTCACTTTTGAATGACTCTTTCCAAATGACCGTCTCTGTCAACAAACCGCTAAAAACAACATACTAGCATTTTCAATTACGTAAGATTGATATCAGAATTTGCTTCTTGTTTAATATTGCGTATAATTCATGATATTATTGTATCTGCTGGTCAAGCCTGATAAATCTGCTTTGCTTCAAGCTATCTTTAGTCTAGTTGTTTATCTAGTTATAGATATATAGTCGGCGCCTTAAATCTTCATATCTGCCGCTGTGTGGAGTGAGAAATCTTGAACGGCCTTTATTTCTGACACTGTCCATTTCTTTTTATCAGCGTTATCAGATAAAGGATTTCACAGAATTTCAACGATCATGAAATAGAATAAAGATGAGAAATTAAAATGAAATATTACAAACATTATTTAATGAAAAATTCAAGACCGTTGTTCCATTTCATATTTGTTCTTTTCTCTGTTCAGTTCTGTTTTCATTTTCAGTGCTTAATTTTGTTCTTACATTTAGAAGCAATGCTTACATTTATGCAGTTTATTTATAAAAAATGTACATGTTTTTCACACGGAATTGTTTTTAATGTCTTCCAAAAAAATTAGCATATAGATAAAAATTTGTGATTCCAAACTGTTAACGTATCTTCAATCTTCAATGCATCGGAAAGTGGAATATTCACAAAATTCAACAAATGTAACTACAAAATCTATGAAGGAGAAATTTTCAGTACGTACAAAACAAAAAATAGTAATACAATCCCTATGAAAAAAATTTGCTATTTCGTGTTCTGTGAAGAAAATGTAATTCAAAATTAAGAAAATTACACTTATAAAATAAAAATGGCTTAATTTTTTACAAGTAAACTGTACAACAGGCCTAAAAGAAAAGAAAATCCAGCTTCAAATAAAACGTTTGCTATAAAACAGTTCAATTATTACTGTAATACCACTTGAAATGCAAAAAATATAATAATTTTGGAACGATCGCTTTCCTGATTTATAAAGATAATATTTTTTTTCAAAAATTGAAACATGAAACAAATTCAATAAATATAAAATATTTTTTGTGTCATAATGAAATTTTCCGTAACAAATCATGGATGAGAGATAAATATTATAAAGCAAAACAGTAAAAGAAATTCCTCGTAAACATACCACCACATTTAAGCACATGTGAACTCTATAAATACAAATATTCTTAATAAACACGAAACAAAAATAAATATTATCCAAAAGTGAAAAACACATATGACTACAAAATCGCAACTGATATCGTAAAAAATAAACAAGTTATGGACAAAAGTCAATTATATGTGTATGAACATGATATTTCTTTTGCAAACAAATGCAAGTATATAATTGTGCAATACTTTGAAATAAAATCACTCAAGCCAGGAATATATTTATTTAGAAAATGAATTTTGTGCATTGTATTTTGGTGGTGTTTTTCTTCGCCGTTGGTGAAGCTCAGGTAACTTAAACTATGAGAGAAATCTTTAGAATATGGAAATCATGTGCAAATTTTCCAATGCAATATTTGCAAAGATAATTATGTCACTTATTTAATTCATTAAATGATTATAAAAATTTCAAAACTACTGCTATTATTTCAATTATTAACTTGCCCAATAGCAAATGCATGCATCAATTTGAAATTCTTCTCAGAATTAACAATTAAAACTTTGCACAAGATTTTACACATTTATTAACCCTAATCCGGGCACCTGTCTACAAACGATGTTTGGACTAGTGCTATGACATGAAAAAAAATAATTAGCTTTATTAATTCCAAAACTTTCGATAAAATTTTATGCTCTATCTTCACAATTAATGCTTTTCATCTGTGATGTTTTTAAACGATTGTTTCATATTTACTATTCATTCCGGGCACCTGTCTACATATGTAGACACATAACACTCTCTTTTTTTATTATTATACTGAAATAATCCACATGTTTGTAGTAGCTTAAATGCTCTGAGGTTACCACATTGATTATTATTGAATGTGATCCATGTTGCTGTGTGTGCTTTATGGAATCTGGGATAAAGTTTCTGTGGATTTTATAGAGTAGATTAGTCAAATAGGGTGTCAACCGCAAAAATAAATACGATATGCTTCATGAGTGTCTGTCAGTGCTCTTAGACTTTCTTGACGTTTGTTTAAGAGTTACCTTTATTAGCTGAATATGTTACAAAAACAGTCAGTTGTTAATAGAAGCTTTAAAAACTGGATGAGCGATATCCATTATGCAGCTATTCATTGCTATAAATAATCGGTTGTGGTGAACTTGTGATTGCCACTTTTGCATTTTACCATACACATTGACAATTTGATTATTTGGCCAGAAAAGTATCGTGTAAGATCAACTAGATATGTGATGCGGAGCATGGTTATGCTCTGAAAGGTTTGTTATATGCTGGCAGAAGTAGTGAAGAACCCCAAATTGGTCTAGCAAGCACTAATGTTGGGCAATTGGCACAGCCATTTGTGAACTCTAACAGAACCGTTATTTTACATCATATTCCACTGTGCAGCATCTTCTTGAGCATGGTCTTACAGCTATTGATAAAATGCTTGCACATCGCCGTGATGTTCTATCATGCTTGCGTAAAGCAGCACGACGTGATCTTTTACTCTACATTAGCTGTTTATAAGCAGAACAGAAAAGTAACGATGATCAATTACGTGCCAAGGAAAAACAGCAATGTTCTTCAATGTCAAAAGCAAATCTGTTGATTTCATGCGACGCAAAGGTGAAAGTAGACAACCAGCAAGATTTCAAAAGACCAAACATCATAGGCCAAAATAATGGGTTGTACTTCATCGTTGAGGTGTGCATCAACAACGCATTCTTACTGATGAGACATCAGCAAAGTTATCAGAAGACAAAGAAGCGTTTTATGAGAGAGCTTTCAGCACAGCTGGTCAAACAACACATCGAAATGAGGTATCAAAATGAAAAAATCTATGCACAAACTAAACATGCCTTCATCCGCTACAGACTGCCCCAAAATCATAAATGTTACAGGTATCAGTTATAAAACGACAAAATCCATCAAAACACTGAGAGCAAGAACGTCGAAAGAAGGTGAAACCGCTGCCATTCATGTAAAAAATATGTATGTAGCAGCCATAAAATCATTAAAATATCGTGTAGCGCTTGCATTGAATAAAATAAGTAATCTATTTGTGAAATTATCATTAGTTTTTGAATTGAAAATTATAATCATTTTAACATCATGTACAGGAACTAAGCGCGACGAAACTTCTAGTGTCTACATATGTAGACATGTGCCCGGATTAAGGTGTAAAATTTGCCGCCCGGATGAGGGTTAAGCAATTTGTGTTTGATGTTGCTATAAAGCATGTATTTTACTTGTTTTTAATAAATGCCATTTTTGGCACTGCAAATACATGATTTCACTTAGATTATGCGTTTATGAAATATGCAATGAAAAATTTAAGGTTGAGATGCTTGGTGGAATAACCCTTCATGGTAGAGATGCTGCTGTTATGTTGCCAAAAGCTCAGGAGGCATTATTCTCATTGGACACAAAACAAAAATTCGGTGCATTTCGCAAAGTGGTAAGACTGGAAGAAGTTTCAACCATGGGAATCCTTACCATCATGCAAGTCGTTGTACAAGATACTGATTGCCAAGTTTCACATGCTGTATGTTACCTTAATTTTAAAGCCGCTTCCAACAAATGAGAATTCACTAGCTTTCATTGAATTTTTCAATAACAGGTATTTTCCTATAACGATGTACTAAAAAAGTGCCGAGCTGAAGGTCAAACACAGAATTGTAGAATCGAATATAAGTATCTCGATCCTTCAACAGCAACTGCCGTTTGTGTAAAGAAAGTAGAAGAATCGATAGTATGCATTTTAATTCATATTATTTATTCAAAATAAACCAGAATTTTAATGCAAATTATAAAAGCAACCTTCATCAGGACGTTTAGAATTTAAAAGGAATTACTGTTTCACAAAAGACATTTCACAGTTATATTTAAAAACAAAAAATTAACTTTCAGAAAATTATAAATGAAGTTGTTTAATAAAAATGTGCATTTTCACTGATTTTTCCAAATATAATTTTTTGGAATTTCTACAGTTTTATTAGTTTACAAATAACAAAGGCATTTTCCAAAAATTCATCCTTTTTACTTCATTCAAAGCTGTACATATCTTTTATGGATGCTTGATATTACTTTCAGATTGTACCGCAACATGACCAAAGGGCGAATGGAAGAACAATATATATTGATTCAAATGTTGATGTAGAAGAACAGGTAAAGCAGGCTCTATTCGAATTTGATAGGAACAAATTTAAAGTCAATTGCTACTTTATAAAAATATGTCACAGTTATATTTTATAATAAAAAATAAGTTTCAGAAAATTTTCAATGAAGTTATTTAATAAAATATGCATTTTCGCTGATTTTTTAAATATACTTTTTTTCAATTTCTCTCCTGGTATTAGTTTAATAATAACAAAGGCGATTTCTAAAAAAATCCATTCACTTTATTCAAAGCTGTACATTTTTTTAATGGATGTTTGATATTACTTTCAGGTTGTACTACAACGTAGCCAAATGTTGGGTGGAACAACAGAATACACTGATTCAAATGTTCGTGTAAAAGAAGAAGTAAAGCAAGCTATATTCGAATCAGATAGGAAGAAAACAAATGGAACATATCTTTGGTTGGAAAAAATTGTAATTGGTTTTAATATGGGAATCGCTTCCCATTTTCAAGTTTTACTTAAACAAACAGTTTGCCCTATTAAAGTGGTAAGTGCATGTTGATGTGAAATTGAATGAATATTATATTCAGCTCTGTGCAATTTTAGAAACGGTATAACTCTTATAAGGAAGTCTACGAAAACTGTAAGGGTTATGGAGATTTGAAAAACTGTACCGTTGAATACAAATATTTCGATCCAACCACATCAACTGTTGAATGTTAAACCATAAAGCAAAGATAACATTACACCAATTACTTTTCATCTTTAAATAAAGAAACCATTTTTGTAATTTTGATTTTTCAAATAAAATCTTCGTAACAGCAGCTGACACAGTTTTTACTGATTAATTAAAAGTAATATTAACTTTTATTGAAACAATTTCTATAAAATAAATCAGTTATTGTATAAATTAAAAGCTCTGATTTAACATTTCCACTCAACCTAGTTAGTTCTCTTTACTTACTGGTTGGTATTTTCTGATGGTTGTCGGGATGATTCCTTTTGTGGAGAGATGTGACAAATAATATGATGACATCAATTTTTTTCAAACGTCAAAACAATGGTTTAAAGAAAATAAAATGACAAATATCTCCATCTGTCGCCAGTTGCTTGCCGTGATATCACTTCTGGTGATTTATTTACAGGTTGTTTATGCGGAAAATCTTGTCAGTGTCGAATCAACTCATACTCAGCGCAAGCATTAGAAAATCAAGTCTCACTGCTCACACAAATCATATAAATCAGATACAAATGAACAAGCAAATAAATATGCATATATTTTCATTTTTTTGAAATATGTGAAGACGATCAGTGTCAAGTAACCAAGAATACTTGTAACAGTTTATTATAATAAGAAGCAGCAATATATGCAGCACAGAAAATGAAAATGAAAATGAAAGGGAAGAGAGTAAAAAATTAGAGTTTACGCAGCAATCATCAGCAAGTTATGTTAGCTGAAAAACTCTCTTAATTGCTTGCTCATAAAGCGCTTTTATATGTATTGTCTTTTACGCATTTTCACTCGAAGCAAAATAAGAAGGGAATGAAGCAATTTCACCTACATTCAATAGCTGTTATTGCTTGCTATTCGATCAGTGCTACCAATGATATATAAAGTCAATAAATTCTAGTGTATTTATTTTAAGCAGACCCGTACATTCATCTCTTTCAACACATTTCTTTTTAAACCAGAAATTATAAAAAATATCTTCACAATACCATACAACTATCGTAATGTATAAATTGTTTTCAGCTATAACAAAATGATTCAAAGGCTGTTTTCAGATAAAGGAAGATTTTAATATCATTTTTTCCAACTTGTTTCACTTTCCTCATTCATTTCACTAAAATTAACAAAGTGTGTGAATTCTTCCTCATACATATATATCTCTATCTAAGCTACGCCATCTAAACGAAGTAAATAACATAATAATCATTTTAAGTTTTGCTATTTTAATATTACTTTTTTTGGTCCTCTGCTAAAATTCAATAATATGCTACTTTCCTATAAACATTTTTCAAAAGATTATCGAAAAATACAAATGCACATCAGTAGTTATTCTGCATTTTCAAATAAGTTAGAATTTGTTGCTGTGATTAAAAAAAATTATAACATAAAATTCCAATATATATTTATAAAATATAACATGATACTTTGCTGTGTAGAAATATCTGCAGTAAATAAAAAAGAAATTGTAAAAAGGCTTACAATTAAAATATCTTGTGATTTCATGCAATTGCATGCGCAATATTAAAAACTGCTGTTAGTTATATTATATTAGCAATATTAGTTAACAATATTATTTTATTATTGTTTGTTTTCATGCAAAATGTATGCAATTTTAAATTTGAACAAATACATAAAAGTCTTAAAATTATCAAATAAACATCTTGAATGTGACCTTCCAAATTATGTAATAATTATGTATTATTTATCATGATCAAAATAAATTTACAAATGCATGATTACGAAATTAAATATTAAATGTAATAGAAACGTTATGTAAAATTCAACATAAAATCGAAACGCCTTAAAAAGTATAAATTACTTGAAATTTGAGGATTATTAATAATGTTATTTTAGATGAACAGTGAGAAAACTGATTGCTTGTTAGCTCTGCATGTAAGAAAAATTTGTCAGAGCAGAAGTAAATATAGTAAAGTAATGATAAAATAAAATCAGCAAGTAATAAGGAATAGCGCTGACTTTTCACTAATAAATTGCTTTGCTTGTAACATAACCAACATCTCAGAAACGACTGAAAATGGTTGCAGCATCGATGAAACACTATCACTGCCGGTTCTTTTGTTTGACTTTTCCAAAACAATGAAATTAAAGATTTCATTTTAGAAATTTTTTAAAATACAACTACATTTTTGTAACTATAAATTAACGTGATAAAGCATGTCCATAGCACAATATTTGCTTCCTGCTTCACTGATTAACCATTGACAATTGTTATTACTTTCAGGTGTTCATCGATAGCTTTGAATAGAAATAGAACTTGCTACTAATTTTATATTTCTCTGAAAAATTCTGCAATCATTTTTGATATCTTGTCCAAACAAATTATTTTCATGTTTTTTGCACAAACATTGTTAAACATTTCTGAAATCATATAATAAAATGAAATATAAAGAGGTTATTTGAATATCTTATTTAATGGTATATGAAGTACAGGAAAATGCTATTGAAATCTTTAAAAGAACCAGCATTTACTTACTAGCCGGTTGCAGCTCCTCCCACTAAATTTTGGCAAGTAGATGTTGCAAAGTAATGTGATAAAATTATGTGAAAAATAAAAAAAACATCATATATGCATAATAAATATTATAAATGCTTGTGAATTTTTATTATTTCATTTAATTCAATGAATTTTATTTGTTTTATATTGATGCAAACAATTTGTGCAGATTATTTAACAAACGACTTTTCAATATCACAAACAAACAACATTAATGTACTTGTCGATCTTATAAAACATCGAATGCGGCTCATAACTCATTTAATGAATATGATTGTTATTAACATGCAAAACAACCAGATTTTAATTAAGAAAAGTATTATAAGCTCAGTTTCCAAATTAACCTTCAAATAAATATATTATTAGCAGTACCAAAATGATAAGGCAATGCTGATTTTGGATTACAATTGACAGTAAGTGTTTGCATACATTGAAAACGTATTTAGCTACTAGCAAGCAGAATATCTTTGACTTTGATTGCTACTTTCTTTAAGACAAACCTTAAAATTTTTTTAAATATCATAAAATCATCTGCTTCATCTTTTGATTACGTTCAGAATACTAATAATATTGAGATTTATAATGGTCATAAGAATTTTTAAATTAAAGCTGCTTTGTTTTCCTGCTATTCATATGAATAAGATAACGTAATTATTTTAAATGGAATCGTAGATATATGAAGAGGTTTTCCTCATATTTTACATGACTTCATGCATGATGCACAAACGTTGAATCGAAGAGCATATTTGTAAGAAGTGCAATTTATTGCAATTGAGCTTTAAATTTTGCTTTTTCACTGCCTGTTTTCTTGCTGGCTTGTGAATCTGAGTGAAAAAAACGACAATCTAAAAATCCAAAAAACGATAACCCTTATAAATGATGCACAAAATCAAAAAATAATAAGAAGGAAGAATAACCTAAAAAGTTGGAAATGCACAAAAATGAAATGCCAAATGAGAGATAAAATATGTTGAAACAACAAATGCAAACGTTTTGCAGCATAACATTTTTACTCCTGTTGTATTTAATTGCATGAAGTCATGATAATGTAGTTTCAGTTGCCATTTACTGAACAAATGAACCAAATCACAGAGAAAAAATTTTTTCTCAAAAAAAGAAAATCACCTAAATAATGTATACTTTCTCTTCGAAAAAATTTTCAAATGACAAATTCTCTGAGATGGCATCAGTATTGTCACCGCATGCGCAAAATGATCTGTTCATTCATTGCTAAAGTATTGTAATTAGCATAGAATTGTTCATCACAGAAATGCTCCATTGGACAATATGAATGGTTTTGAACTGATTAAATTATTTGAACATAAGAGATTAAAATCTAGTCGCTATTGAATTGTTCATGCTAAAATACATTCTGCTAAATCTCACGTACATAGAGTAAATTTTATTTCTGTTCTATTCAACTAAATTATGAAATGAGTTCCGTCATCAGCCTTGTACCTTCATGTGCAATTTTCTACATTCTGACCAATTACATTGAAATGACCAAAAATTGTAGCATCATCAATGCAAACCGCCATTGCTGGCTCTTTTGTTTGGCTTTTCTAAAAAAAGTATTCAGTTATACGATTGCTTCTAATAATTTTATATTTACATGGTATGGTTTGTCAACAGCACAAAATTTGTTTCCTGGTTCACTAATTAACCAGTGAGAGACATCACTTTCAAGAGAACTTGCATGACCATTGACAGCAATGGGACTTGCTACTAATTTTATATTTCTGTTCAAAATCCGACAATCACTTTTCAATGTTTTATCTCTTGTTGTCCAAACTTTGATGCTTGTCTTTAATTTCTTCACAAGTACTCTTCGGTAAATATCTGCAATGGGTTACTTTGCACTGAGATAGAGATGCAAAAAAATATTATGTTATTTTTATCAGTTCAAAATTTATGTTTAGATTATCTTAACACAACATACATGATTATCTGTTAAGATCTATTAGAAAACTGTATTCTATTAATTGCTTTGATTTTGATGATGTTTTGCAGAATTATTTTCAATTCCCCACTGTACAAATCGCTGCTGTGTATCAAATCATTATTATGGCAAATAATTTAACAAAATAGTATCAAGAGAACGTGCAATGGTCATTGACAGAAATTAGACTTATCACCATCTACATATTTCTGCCAAAGTTTCTGTAATCACTGTTCAGTATTTTCTCTTGTTCTCCAAACTTTAATATTTTTCAGCTTCTTTGCAAGCATTTTCTATAATTCTTGCAGCAATCTTTTTCTTAAAAACTACATAAAATTTAAATATTACCACCATAAGACCTTTATTAAATTATATATTATTTATAAAATAGCCTAACTGAATACGTCTAATTACTACAAAACGTGGTTCTATTCACCATATACATGACGTCAAAAAATATTATGCATTCATATCCCATTAAAGGTTGATACATTGATATAAGTGAACACTGCTGATTTTACCTCGGATCCTGAGGTTTAGCTTTGCATCGACTTTTGTTTAGTTATTTCATTTGGTTGCACATATTATTTCTATTGAATAAATGAATAAATGAAACAGACTCATTTTATAACTAACTGTGCAGGCTTTGTTCTGCAAAGTGTTAAATACATAAGAAAAATGATTTACCATATCTTGATTTTTCACTTTTACTATAAATTGCCACTTTCAATCCTCCAGGGCCTGCTGTTGAAATTTCTTGTGCCACTGTTAACGGTGGCATAAATCTTGATCGACCCTCAGCCAATTTTTGAAGATTTGGTCGAGAATTGATCTCATTTTCAGGGATATCATTGTGGTATAACAATGGAGTGGCAATTCTCAAAGTCATAGCTAAACAATAACAGGCAACAGATCATTAATTATGTGCATGTATTTAGATAAAATCGTTATTCCATTATATTTCTTTTACGTTTTTGTGTATATCAAATTCCAAACTTAAACACAGACTACATGCGAAAAAGTATTCCATGCGTTCAAATCTCATTAATTTACCAATTGCATCTATTTCGCTTTCCTTAACTGTTAAACAGATAAACAAATGTCCTTTTTGAATTTCTGCCGGTGGAAATGCGTATACTCTTAATGCTGTTGGAAATCCTGGTACTGTATGAACAATCCATGAAGCTTCATCTGCGACTCTTGGATTCATCATCAAAACACCTAAGCAGAATGGTGATTATCTGATATGTAATTCTTTGTGCAAGCCAAATTCTTGTTACCTTTGCTGTTTGATTTCGTTTTTATTTTGGGAACATCTGGTGGGATATTGTTGTAGGCAATAAATTTGTTTTCTGGATTTGCCGCATTGACATGTTCAAGTGATTTTACAACTGCATGTCCAGCACCCCTAGTAAGATCAGCAATATTTTGCCATGCAGCGGCACCAGCTCCTGCAATTAATGCTTTTCCTGCATTTTGCGCAGGAGCTTTATACACAATAAACCTATAGGGGATAAGTGGTAAATAGCTAAATTCATTTGTTAGTAGTTTTATAATTTTTATTATACTATTATAATTAATAATAGTTATTCATAAAAAGTGAAGCAGAAAAAATTTTCTATATTCAGAATACATAAAAATGTA
The DNA here is from genome assembly GCA_001447455.1 of Trichinella nelsoni. Classification (NCBI taxonomy): domain Eukaryota; kingdom Metazoa; phylum Nematoda; class Enoplea; order Trichinellida; family Trichinellidae; genus Trichinella; species Trichinella nelsoni. The sequence goes on along the minus strand of JYDL01000246.1, from coordinate 1,615 downwards.
AAAACGACTTGGAGGATGAAGACTTCAAGCTTTTGCTAAAAGCACTACCATCTTTTACAGTTTTAACAAGATTGACTAGGGCTATCAACAGCGCAAAAATGTATTTAATATATGCCACTATTGTATATTAACTGATTCAGTAAGATAATATCGTTCCTGTCCATTTATTAATTATTTTGGTGCGTATATTCCCAATGCGCATATGGAGCAAATAAAATAAGCTTAAAAAACTTTACTTTCTTTATTGCATGTATATCAATTTCATAAACTTTTTTTACATAAATGTGTATTACCCTAACTGAAAAATGGTTTGATCAGAAACAACTGAATTTTTCAATTTGCATTAGTTGGCAAGTCAACAATAATTTGTGCAATTGTTGCAATTTGCGCAAGTGTTATTTCAGGCATTCTTGACCATGAATCCATAGGTGATTAATTTAATTTTTCCAGTTGAATTGCGTCGTTTCTTTATTTCATTCCAATTAAATATAATTTTAATTTTCAAAAAAAAACTACAGGGGTAATTCGGCATTTAGAATGCTATTGCAGCAATTAAATTTTGCAACATTGCATATAGATTTCACATAAATATTGAAATTGTGTGTAATAGTATGTAAATATTATTTCATAATGTGCCATCACTGAAATTTGTCCTTGCTCAACAAAATAAAGCAATTAAATTCTTTTCTTAAATAATAACCTTACGTTGTGATAAGATAAGAAATGGTTTTTCAAATAAGTAAGAAATAAAATAATAAAAGAAATTTAAGCATACTTAAAGATATGGAAACAGCATAAAAACAGCTTAAATTAGATAATTTACATATGCTAGCATGTTCAGGATTTTTCAGATATTCGCCAAGTTACAATAAGTTTCATTGCAAGCTGTTTCATTCAAAAACTGCATTCTTGTGAAAAAAATATTCAATGGATAAGCAAAATCCCTTTCTGCTAAAAGAAATCACTGTTACTTGAGCTGCTACGGGAAACAGTGATATGAACACATGATAAAATTAAAATGATATACAGTAGAACTCGGTTATAACGATGTCTCGGCTACTGCGATAAAAATTTTATCCTTGGTTGGTTTGGCTATGTGGTATACATGAAAAACACTTTTTATATCAATCTTGAAACTTGGATATAACGATAGAAATCAATAACAATTGTGAGCGTTCGTAAGCTGCAGTAGTAGTGAATGACGTCACACTACTGTGGTGACGTAACTGACTGTGCAGAGCTGTTGCGCGTTGTGCTGTTAATACATCGCTCAGTCTCGCTGAGAGGAAGTCATTGTCTCTGAAAGAAAAGCTTGTTATCATCTATGCATTGAATAATGGTACGAAAAATTCTTCGGTTTGTGAGCAGTTTGGCTCATCAGAGCCGACTGTTTCTATAATTTGGAAAAATCAAAGCGCTATTCTAGATGCAAATGAAAATGGCATCACATCTGCGAAAAGGTTTCGCTTGTGTGAGAAAACCGACATTCATAGCATTGATGGAATGGTTTCAAGGGCAAAATTTCGAAACTGGAACCCAAATCAGTGGACCAATTTTAAAAATTAAAGCTGAGCAATTTGCTACAATGCTTGGTTATACTGATTTTACTTGCACC
>JYDL01000245.1:0-11027 GCA_001447455.1 Trichinella nelsoni | reverse complement strand
ATTGATAAACAACAATTACCCAATCCTTGATCAAAGCTTAATAGCTAATCAAATGGCAAAGTTATTCACCCAATCACTTATCATAATGATTAGCTAATAAAATGGCAGAAGTCATTAGCCAATTACCGATCAATCTTATGGAACCTATCAGAGTACAGCCAATCACAAAAGGGGGAGGAGTTTGGGGGAAAATGGGACGCGGATGAGTTCAGACTAGCCCGTCAATCAGATTCAGACATGAACAAATCTAATCCTTTTTATTGTGCACAGATATCCGTTAACACGCACATCATACTTTTATTTTGATTTCTTTTGAAAAGATCTAATATGAACACTAGAACTTGCTATTTCAACTCATTTTTCAATTTTGAAAACGAACCTTCGCAGATTAAATAATTTGGAATTTGTTCTTGAAAGTTTTTATATACTGTAATGAAACTGCAAAGTTTACTGTGCGGTTAATGAATGATTTTTTGCGAGTATTTTGTTGTTTATTCAATATTGTAAAGCGTTTGGTGAAGTTAAACGAATAATTTTTGACACTGTTTGTTTTAGTTTTCTTATTATCTAATTTTTCATGTATGACGAACTAAAGTTGTCAATATTTGGCAAAGATTTTTTAAATATTCATAATGATTTGTTGTTTTGAAATTTTAAAGAGATTTTGCTTTAGTTTAAAAGTGAGAAAATAACGTTTTATTGAATGCATGAATTCATTGAACTTTTGATATTGTTTAGATATATTTTTGTAATGTCTTGTTTGGTATCTAACCATTGAAAAGATTGATATATATCTGAAAGTTAATATAGCAGAGTTTCTAATGGATATTTTTTATTGAATAGTGTTGTTTGTTCGTAAGAAATTTATACTTTCAGACATAAAGTTGACAGTCATAACTGATTACTTGTTTTGATGGGTTTGCTGTGCATTTTCAATGATAATTTTGAAAGAATGGTCGTTTGTTTTATTGTATTTAGATTTTTGAAAAATTTTATTCAGTTTAAAAATTGCCGTCTTTTTTCAGCTGATGATGTGTATTATTAGTCTGTCAATTTGAGAAGCATTTCTTTTCTAAATATAGATTTCATTTATCCATTTCAAATTAGGTCATAGAACAGTGTGCAAAATGGGCGACGTAGTAGTTACTGATAAATATGACGCTCTGCTGTTGAACATTGCACAAGACGCTGCAGCCGGTGTTGGAGGAGTGAGTGTGGAAGATTGGTGTTGTTGATTTGTATTTTGGTTAATTTTGTTTTTAGTTTTTGGATGCAATTTTCAGTTTTTTGGCTCGTAAAACCGACTTCTATTCAAATTCGAACGAAAAAGCTCTTGAATCGGTAAATCAGTCAGTTTGGTATTGTATTTCTTTTTGTTTGCATGTTGTTTTTGAAGATGCTGTTGGAAGTTTGTCGACGATACAGAAAACTTTCTTTTGAATCGCAGAAGCAAGTGGAAGCAGCGAAAAAGTTGAAAGAAAGAGAAATTCGCCTGAAACGGGAACATCTGAATGAAGATAATGAGCCTAAAATTATAGAGGTGGAGGATGATGTTGTTGCAGATGAGGTGAGCTTTTATAAATGAAATTTGGAAATTGTTGAATTATAATATCACAGCTATTCGGTAAATGGACCGAATACTGTGGAGAGACTTGTCAATGAAAAATGCACCTACGATATGGATTATTTATTTTCAATGCAGGGCAAAGGTTTTGTTACTGAGCTGCCGCCGGATTCAAATGATGAAAAAGAAAAAGAGAAAGAAGAAGAGGGAAAAGTTAAAATTAATGATGGTAATGGTGCAAATCTTGAAAACTACAGTTGGACTCAAACTTTGAAAGAAGTTGAGGTGAGATAGGGAGAGTGTTGTTTATGGCTTTTTCTTTTTTTAAATGTACAATAAATGCAGGTTCGCATACCGACGAAAATGAAAGTAGCAGTGAAAGCACGAGATGTGATTGTAGAATTTTCAAATCAGGTAATGAAACTGAATTTGAAAAATGAAAAATCACTCATCGATGTTATGCTGTAATTTCCAGCATCTTAAAGTTGGTATTCGAGGTCAGACGCCCATAATTGATGGTGAACTGCATGGCAAAATTCGTCCAGATGATTGCACATGGATGTTAGATGATTCAAAGCTAATAATTTTAAACTTGGAGAAAGTATTGTCATTTTATTCATTTGTTCATTTTATTGGAGCTTTTTTTTTGAAATATTGTCTTGGGAAATTCAGTTTTACAACGAAAAGGGAGAATGAATTTCAAGCTACTGTTGACGTGACGTGTGGGTAAAAAATATTTGAGCTAAATTAAATGAATATTGCATAATGAAAAGGAAGATAAATGAAGTCGAACGCAATGAAATGCTATTTTTGAAAGTATTTTGTATTTCATAAAATTGAATCAATTTTTTAGTCGGATCAAATGAGCTGGTGGTCTCGATTGGTGACAACAGATCCGGAAATTGATACGAAAAAAGTGGTTCCCGAAAATTCAAAAGTATGGAAGAATATAGTGATTTGAAAAAATGTTTATTTCAAATCATAAAAAGTGAAAAACATTTTTCAGTTGGCAGACCTGGATAATGAAACTCGTCCTTTGGTGGAGAAGATGATGTACGATGATCGACAACGAAGAATGGGCTTACCAACAAGCGATGACCAAAAGAAGCATGATATTTTGAAAAAGTAGTACAAAAAGTGAAAAAATTTTTTTTACATTTGTAATTGTTATTGTAGATTTATGCAGCAACATCCAGAGATGGATTTTTCAAAAGCGAAATTTTGTTAACTGGGATGAAATGGTTCTTCTCTCTTTTCCCAAATATATATATATATATATATATATATATATCTGCTTAATATGTTGTATTTAATAAACAGCAACATGTTCTTGTTGTATTCGATTTTTAATAATATAGAAAAAAACAAAGTATGTAAAATATATATATTAATATTTGAAATTAATCATCACAATTGCTTTTTTTTTCTTTCAAAATCAATAGCTACGACCGAACAAAGTGTAAAATTGAGCCGGTTGGTTGCATTTGGGATGAACACATTTTTTTTCGCCTTTTTGCAGCAGCTGTGGCTGATTGAATGGGATGCACAAAGATTTTGCTCCCATTGACGGAGCTGTTGGATCCGTTGATTCATCTCTTGAAAAAGAAGGAAAATGAACATTCAGAGATCATTCTTCAGTCAATAATATATTTTTTCAAAAATTTTACCTAGTACTATCTTTTTTGATAAGATCTTCGCAGACTTCAGCACCGCAAAATGGCGCCATCACGAGACATCTCTTTTCCAAATGGTCGCAAAAGTCGTTCCACTTTTCAACAACTTTTGTGCAATTGTCCATTTCTGCTTTGGCACGACTGAACAAACTGTTCTGTATATCAGTCAACAGTTGCTTTATAACATCCGCTTTGAATCCTATCATCGAGACGGTCATCTTCGATCCGTCATCTCTGCGAACTAATGTCACTTGTTTCTCATTCAAATCCCTCGGACCTAATTCCATTCTCAACGGTACACCCTAAAAAAAGAAACATCACCGGCATAATTTCATTTCATTCCCCTCCCCCCCCCTTTTTTTTTTGTTTTCGCTGGCTAGCTAGCTAGCTGTACGTACCTTCAATTCCCAGTGATTGAACTTCCATCCTGGCGAATAATTGTCACGAAAATCACACATACTGCGAATTTCACCATTTCGCAATTCTTCATTCAAAAGTTGACACGTATCCTGGATATTTTCAACGACCGATTTGTCCAAAGAGCTGGTAATACCACAAGGAATAATGACAACCTGAATAACAATAGAAGCAACGTTCGAATCCATTTGAAGACAAAAAAATTTTTTTTACATACTTGAACTTTCGCAACTGCCGGTGGTAGCACCAGACCCTGGTTGTCGCTGTGTATCATGGTGAAAACACCGATTGAACGCGTCGTCAAACCCCAACTGTTCTGATAGACGTTTTCCTTTTTCTGCGTTTCCGGATGCTCGTAGACTATGTCGAACATTTTGGAAAAATTCTGCCCCAGATGATGACTAGTGGCCGCCTGAAATTAATTAATTCATCAAATGACTCATTAATCAACCAGAACAATTTGAATAATAATATAAAAAGTTCGACAAACTTGAATCCCTCGTCCAGAAGTTGGGATGTACGCTTCAATTGTAGTTGTAAAATCGGCACCGGCAAATTTTTCTTTATCCGTTTTTCGTCCCTTTATCACCGGCACAGCCAACAATTCTTCGTAAACTCTGGCGTACAAGTCGAGAATATCGTAAACCTTAAACGGATTTAAAAAAGAAATTTTTTTTTAAATTCTCACGCGCACGATAACTTTTCAGCTTCAACAAATGAGAAAAATATGTGCACAATTAATTTAACGAACCTCTTTGACGGCTTCATCTTTGTTCGCATGGGCTGTGTGACCTTCTTGCCACAAAAATTCCCGACTACGCAAAAATGGCGTCGGATGTTTAAATTCCCATCTCTGAACGGAGTGAAAAAAATATATTACTATTGTTGTTATTATTGAAAAATGCAATCCAACGAATATACCACTATATTGCACCATTGATTAATTTTCAACGGTAGATCACGGTGCGATTGAATCCACCTGGAAAAACTTGGATACATGACGGTTTCGCTGGTTGGTCGAACGGCCACCGGCTCGGACATTTCGGATTGTCCAGATTTGGTCACCCAAGCGACCTGAGAAAAAATTAATAAAGTATATTATACAAAAGTACAAAAGTTTTGCAAACTCTGTTCCAACCTCGGGCGAAAAGCCTTCGACGTGAGATTTTTCACGTTCCAAAGCCGCTTGACTTACAAACATTGGAAAATAACAGTTGGTCACGTCCATCAGTTTGATCTGACGATCAAACCAAGCTTGAATTGTTTCCCAAATTGCAAAAGCCCAAGGTCGAATAATATAACAGCCGCTTATATCGTAATATTCGATCATTTCAGCTTTTGTAATCACTTGACTGTACCATTCGGAAAAATTCCCTTCTTTAGTAGTTTCCAATCCAAGTCTAAAAGAAGAATGAAAATTTTTCCAATTATTTCTCATTTCATTGTTAAACAGTTGTCAAACCTGGTAATTTTTTTCACTTCATTTTGCTGCTTTTCAACTTTTAAACTTCCTTTAGGAGGTTTTTTCACAACATCCGGTTTATTTTCTTCAACAAGCTGAACAACAAAATATACATATATATATATATATATATGTGTGTGTGTGTGTGTGTGTGTGTGTACGCGCGCGCAGTGAAATAATCAGTAAAATTCAATAACAAAATTCGTTTTATCCTCACCTGATCTATGGTAGTTTTTTTCTCTGTGCTATTCGACTGTGGTGGTGGATTTAAAATTGCGTTCACCAAATCCGGAGTCCATTGTTTTCCTGACAACTGTTCAAAATTACTTTTCATAAGTTTCAACTTTTCAACCGATTTGCTAATCGACTTCTAAGATTTTGAAAAAAAAAAACTTTAAAACAAATAAAAAACCATATTTGAATATTTATAAATTACTTTATCAACTCCAGAACTTTTCATTTGTCGAATATCATCGCCGACAGATTTGATTTCAAGAAGCAATTTGTCCAATTGTTCAACAGTAGAAGTTCCACTTTCGACCGTTTCAACGGTCGCCGTTGTTGTTCTCTTCAATAATTCATTCACCAAATCGGGATTCCATTTTTGATTTGTCAATTTTTCAAAATCACTTTTCAACTGTTTCAAAATTTCCACTCGATTTTCAATCTCTTTCTAAATACAAAACACAAATTCAACAATCTCCATTTAATACCACCACCACCACCACCACTGCTACTAGTTAGTAGAGTATACTTTTTTAAGTCCATCACTTTTCATCCGACGTATCTCATCTCCAACTTCTTTGATTTTCAACAACATCTCAGCAGAAGACATGGCCGTTTTATCACACTCTGGCTGATTCACCTGATCGGCATCATTCTTTGCCAAGTGATCGACTTGATTCGAAATTTCATTCACCAAATTTGGAGTCCACTTTTTGCCCGTTACCAATTCATAATCTGCTTTCAACTGTTTCAACTTCTCAACTTCAACTTGCACAACAGCCTAAAAACATGTGAACAAAAAATTTTTCTTTAAAGAAATATCCAACTGTAAAGGATATATATACATATATTCTCTCCCACTCACCCCCCCCCGCTCTCCCTCCCTCTCTCTCGGCTTTTGTTGCACCAACCTTTTCAACGCTTTCACTTTTCATCTTGCGAATTGCATCACCCAAATGCTTGATTTCAAGCAACAACGAAACTTCCTTATTGGCCAGCGGATCATCATTTTTCGCTTCCACTTTATCTTTTTTTTGCATTTCTTTCATTTTCACCACGGATTTTTTATCAACGTTGCCAGCCTTGAACAATTTAAATCAATTCTTCTCAATCAACTTATAATGAATTCGATAAAAACAAATCAACATGCATAAATAAATAATCATACTTGTACTTGCAATGATTCAACTTTTTTAGAAGCTGGTTTCGTCGCCATCACCCCAGTGGGAAGGTCTTTCACATGGCCATCGGGTATGTTGAAAAGAATCAAAGGTGAAGGCAGACCAGTGTACGGACTGAATTGATGTGAAATTTAAGAGAAAAGTTCAATTAACTTTCACAAAATATACCAACCTGGATGCACTGTACGGTTGGTCGCAAATGTAAAATCCTTTCCTCTGCAATTGTACAATATCACCCTTGTTTATTTGACACATTGCCCATTCGCCGACCATTTCAAAATCATGCTATAACAAATTGTAGCATTGTTAAAGAAAAAAAAATATATATACGTATATAAACTATATAAATACAATCGAACCCTAGAATCACGACAGATGAACTTTTTGAAATCTTCATCTTTACCCAAAATTGCTTTCGATATTACATTGTCGAAATGTGAAGCAATTATTGGAATGAGATGTTTTTCTCGCTTGTCCTCTTCACACAGCCAAGTCAATTTGAGTGTGTTTTTAAAATTCTAAATTATAAAAAATTCTTTTCAATTTTTCCTTTTCGAAATAAATAATCCAAATGAGCAAGCAAACAAAAAAAATTTCCTCTACTTTCTAGAACAAGCAGTGCAAAATTAGAAATTTTTACCCCTTGCTTACCGTATTCTCTAGACAAAGCTGCAACTCAGCTGACGTAACTTTGCCAGAAGTTCTTACAACTTTTTTCACAATCGCATTTCCCCAATTTATCAAAGTGATCATGTCATTTTCTTTCAACAAATTCGCATCCTCTTGTTCAATGAAAATTTCATTTCCATAATAAACGATCTTTTCACCAGCAATATTGCTATTTTTTGGATGTTTCGGAACTGATTTTTCATGTGGATGCATTTCATCAATACGAACCCCAACTAAACTCTGCTTCAACAATGCAGTGTAACGCGGAGCTATTGGATCAATTACCTGAACAATAATTTAGAAAAAAAAATTCATTTTTTTATTAATTTCAAATTAAAATTCTTACTTTTCTATTAAAAGCCCACAGTTTGTTCCAATCCATCATAACAACAGACCTGGAAGATCCCTAAAAATTAAATTGTTTCACACTTTTGAACAGATAAATACTACATGTAAAAATAGAATGAAAGTATTGTACAATAATTTCACAAAAACGTTCTCTCTGCATTTCCCTTCTGAACAATGTGAAGAAAAATACTGAAAGTGAAAGTCAATACAATCACAATCTATTTATTACCTGAGCAACGATAAACTGTTTGAGACCTTCGACAGTCATTCCACGACGAAGAACCCCCCGAACAGTAGGCAAACGGGGATCATCCCTAAAATTACATTGCTTCATCAAACTGCATTACAAAAACAAACAAACAAACAAAATCACTCATACCATCCTTCAACAATTCCTTCATTCACCAACCAGGTGAGCTTTCGTTTACTCATCACTGTATTCATCAAATTCAAACGACTGTATTCATAAATGTGAGGCTTTCTCAATTTCAAAGCATCTAAATCAAAACTACATCTAAGCATACAAACAGATCAATCACCAAAATTCATACTATTTATTTATTCACAATAATAACCAAAATTAAATATTTCAAATAATCGTATTTACTTGATTGCAACAAATAATTTTTGTAATTTCATCATTTCTAGCATTCAATTCAGTACAAATTAAAATTATTCTTACCCAAAATAAAAAAATATTGCTCATCACGATCATGGTATTCTGTAGTTCGAAGGGCGTGCGTGACATTTTCAATGCTGTCGACAATTGGACACGCAAAGTCGTACGTCGGATAAACCCTTAAATTTTGTGAAAAAAATTAATTGAAAAATTAAAAGCATATATGATATATAAATACTGAAAAAAATGTTAATTCGAATTACGATCAACATTTTAATTAAACAATTTGCTCATACTTATATTTGCCTTTCGTTTGAATATGCTCCTCAGTTTTGCAACGATAAATTGTCGGATCGCGCATACAACCGTTGTCCGAATTCATATCAATTTTCAACCTTACACAACACTTCTGACCAACAGTTGTACCATTTTTCATCTCTTCCCACAGTTCCATATTTCTTTTTACACCTACACAATGATGAAATATTTTCCATGACAAAGTGAAATTTGAAATAAACAAAAACAAAAACAAACTATTATTTCGACATCTTGATTCTTTTCTTTGTTCACGTTCTTGTTTCATCAGATCAGGTTCCGTATCATCCACATACGCTTTCGATTCTTCCAACAGCTGTTCACAATATTTCAAAATTTGTTCAAAATGATCAGAAGTACGACTCCAGTGATCAGGAGTAATTTGAAGCAATTTCAAATCATCCAAAATTACCTCAAATCCATATTAATATTTTCAAAAAAAAATAATTAAATAACAAAAACAATTATTCTTCTTCACTTACTTCTTCAAATTCTTCCGTTTCTTTTGCAGGATTCGTATCATCAAAACGCATTATCAATTTCCCATTAAATACATCTCTGTAGTATTGATTGAGCATAGCTGCCTTGGCGTGACCAATATGCAAATATCTAAACAAACAACTTGAACAATGACGAAAAAAAACAGAGCAGAAAAACAATAAAAATCCATTCACCCACCCGCTAGCTTCTGGTGGAAAACGAACAACAACTTCGTTTTGTTTGGCTCCTGGCAGTTCAACATATTTGCCTTCATCTTTCTGCAGAAAAAAAAAAGAAATCAACTATTCCATGCATCAAAAAGGACAATGTCTTCATTTCACTCGCATACTTTCGAATATCCAATATTTTCTGTTGTTTTACAATTTTTCTCAACTAACTGCCAAACTGCATCGGCAATATTACTTGAAACGATATTTCCGCTATATTGAAGAACTGTTGGAAAATTCTGCAATTTTCCTTTAATTTCAGTTGCTACAATGGCATAATAATCAAATAATAAATAATTAAGCAAACAATTCGAAAGATTTACAATTCAACGAAGACCAGACTGCATAATCGGCAAATGTTTTTGACTTGCCAACCAATGTCAGTAAATTGTTTGTAGATTTTCGTCCCAACAGATACTTTTCAAGAAATAGAAGCAACGCATTCTGTTCATTCGGTTCTACTTCACCAAGTTTCAACGCATATTCCACCCATGAATCGATCTTCAAAAGACGAAAACAATAACTGGAACATTAATATAAAAGGGATTTTAAAAAATATAATTTTTCATATTAATTTTACAAAGATATAAAGTAGAATTTTTATATTTCAAAAACCTTCCATTATACGTATAAACAAAAGTTCCAGAAGGAAACCGAGACAACAAGTCAAATTGTCTGTTTCACTTACTTCGCAGTCATTTAAGAAAAAGCTAAGCGTTTTCAACTGATCGTCAAATGTCTCAAATAAATATCTTGCCACAGCAATATCGCCAACGATGCAGAATCCATCACTACGACAAAATGATTTCAAAAATTGAATTCAAACATATACATATAAATTTTTTATTTATGTACTTCTCAATTTTAGTAATTTTATCCCATTTTATACTGGCAGCTATCCTATTTTCGAATATTTTTAACACGACCAATGAGCCTAAAATTTCTTCAGTTACTTCATTAATGCATGATTAATAATGAAAAAGTATGGTACATACATATTGGATGCTCTTTATTTGACAATGTGACGGCAGTTTTCAATTTAGACATAGTTATTCTTCGTCAGTGTTTTCTAGAAATGACTGGCAAAGCAAAAATTATGAATAAACTGTCATATGTGTAAACAATACTACACTTTTAAAAACCTTATACTAGTTATTTGCACTATTTTTATAACAAACTGTACAGTGTCTCATCACCTCACTTTAATATAATGCCACACAAATACCAGTCAACTGTTATTTAATACTTATAAGTCAATCAAAACATGGATGCATATATATAGAAAAATACTTAAAAAAGTATTCCAAAATAAAATTAAAGTTTAAAAACATCAAAACAAAAAATATTTTAAATTTCTAAGTTAAATATTCGAAATCAACAATATACACGTAGCAACCCATAAACCAATAACATTCTACAGTATCAATAAATGCAAAATAAAATGCAAGTACAGTAAAATCGATACTCTCCGAACATTTACATTTTGTGGAAATTCAAATCAACAGCATGTTAAGCATGTGAACTTAAAAGTAGCTTTTTCACAAATGCAATATTAAACTTAAAACTTTTTCTACATTAATCTATAAATTATTGAGATGGTCCAAACCGGGGAAGTTTTTGCTAGTGTAGCAGACGCAGACCGACAACTAACAACTACTGCGCTTCTCTAGATAACGAAGACGAGGAAGAAGAACAAAGCTACCGTAAGCCGACCGGTACTTGAAGACCAGGAAGGAGTACGGTGGAACGGATTATTATTAGCGTGCGTGGAGCGAGAGTCGGTGGTGGTGTGATATACGGTGGTGGTCGTTGTTGTGATTGCGAATAAATATTATATTCCTGTTCTG
>JYDL01000244.1:0-12845 GCA_001447455.1 Trichinella nelsoni | reverse complement strand
CAACTTTACTGCTTTGTAAATCATATACCCAAATGCGACCAACACGCACAAAGCGGAAAGCACAAAAAGGGTAAAAATACCTTCCTTCCACATCACAATTTAATGCAACTATCAAGCTCGAACTTTGATAAGAATTAAAGAACGCGGCATTAACAATGGAACGTAGCTGATGCTTTAAAGTTTAAACAATTTGGCATTCAAACTTGTTTAAATGACAGCACTGACGTGTTTAAAGTAACACTCATAAAATGTTAAATTATTTAGAGTAGAAGTAGTTTTTAATTCAAATTTGATAATTGCAAAATTGAAATTGAACACTTAATTGAGTATGGCAATTAGTTCCTAATTATTATTCAAATATTTTACAGAGTTCATTATGAATGTTATGAACAAAATGATGAATGTTTTCACCGAAAAAAAGGAATCGATTTTAATAAGAATTGTTCCTGATTTTCATTAAAGCAACAGAAAGTTTCAAAATTAAAAATCTTTGTTCACTGAATATTTTTGATTTATTACAATTCAAGGATAAGAATTATCCAAAATTATCACATTATAAATCTATTTCGTGCAATATGGCAGTCTTTTTATTTTATAAATTTCAAATACTCAAACCTGCAACTTTATCAAATATCTCAAAAAATCATCGATTGCGGGTTATTGAAAATTTACATACCTATAATTGGCACACAATTGCTTGCACTAATCATAAAATTATTTTACAATATGCTGCACTTTTTGTGAAGCATGGAATAAGTTTAACCGTAAAAACTGGAGGATTCCTCGAAAGATTCGAACAAATACCATGCATGAGCCCAATAATTTGACATGAATTGTGAATTTATTTAATTTCCTAGCATTTCAAATCAATTTTCATCCCGGTCAGCTACATTACATACTTATTATGCAGATGGCAATTCTGTCATTATTACTTGGCGAAGACCATGCCATTAGATGCAAAGATAACCATGCATTTAATATTAATTGAAGCTTATTGCATGAAAAAGATGGTAGTTGGGACCGCAATCTGTGAAATGTTTGCTTTTTAGCAATGCAAACATTTTCAACGCATACGTTTTGATTCACAGGATATAGTGATCATTTAGCAGTAATAATTTCAGGAATTCCATTCAATTGATCTTCAAGAAAGACAAATTAGTAGAATCGCAATACATTTGATACAATAACAAAAAAATTCTTGCCGTGAATCTTTTCTTTGTAGTTAACGCAATATTATATTAGTTTCAAAACATTTGACGATTAGTTACAATTACGGAATTAGAACATCTTATTAGTTTTTAAAGTTTCTAAAGTAATACATTACGTCTCATTTTTGCGATTCCATTGTTTGAAGCATTCTAATCAATGTTTTTCAAACATATATGAAAAGTTAAAACAGTCGCTTAAACTGAAAAAAGAATGCCATTTTCTAAGCAGTGCAATTTAACTTATTAATTAGCAATGAAAAGTCACAGTAACGCACTAACGTTGTATTTTAAACTTTCTAATTAATTTTCAATAAATTTCTAGACTATTNTACCTTCCTTCCACATCACAATTTAATGCAACTATCAAGCTCGAACTTTGATAAGAACTAAAGAACGCGGCATTAACAATGGAACGTAGCTGATGCTTTAAAGTTTAAACAATTTGGCATTCAAACTTGTTTAAATGACAGCACTGACGTGTTTAAAGTAACACTCATAAAATGTTAAATTATTTAGAGTAGAAGTTATTTTTTAATTCAAATTTTATAATTGCAAAATTGAAATTGAACACTTAATTGTGTATGGCCAATAGTTTCTAATTGTTATTCAAATATTTTACAGAATTAATTTTCTCAATTTCCTCATCAATACATACTTATTCAACTGCTCTATTTGCATAAACTTGCCATGAAACCATTCAAATAACAGTACTTTTTTCTTATTCTTCTTTTCTAACGATTTTCTTCTATGCTTCATATATCTAATGCATTGATAAAAACATCATTTATCGTAAAATTGACCTTTATTACTTTACACTTTTCAAATACAGCAAGTCCTGTTTATTCAAATAACAAGTACAGTACTGGACTTGAACTAGATTATCAAATTTTTGTAATTTAACTTTTAAAGGGGGAAAAAAGAAAAAAGAAATTTAAATTGTGTTGTTCTTTGTCATTGATAGCGAGCAATGCTGACCACTTTCATGCTTATTGTAATCTTGCTAAAATTGAACTTATCTTTCAGTTTCAACAGTAATTTGTATTTTACTCACCACAGCTATCGACCGAAATTGTCACATAATATTTTATTCAACTCCTACATTAATCATTTAGTAGCTGTCTTGTTTTTACTTTTATATCTGTAATGCTCAGTTGAAGCGCAATTATATAGCAAATATATAGTTTTTACCTCTTAAAAAAATGCCGAAAGCATTTTCTACTTGTCACAAACAGATGTGCTTTTCATTTGTTTTCACTTTATGATCCACATCTGTCGCAGTAGTTTGGGCTTTGCAGCCTTGTATTTTGGTTGCAATTCTCAGCTGACCATTGGGGTTAGAACTGAATGCCTTCTAGGCGTGCTGATTTTGCTATATCAGCCGGCAGTAGATGGAGAACAATCAACCATTCCACCTGCCAGTAGGAATGGAATAAAAATGCCTTATAACATTTTTCGTTATCCACATTTATGGCTATTTTTATTATAATGTTATTATAAAAATTAACTTTCAAATGATACTGACTTGTTTAAAGTGACACTCATTGTGTTAAATTATTTAGAGTAGAAGTTATTTTTTAATTCAAATTTGATAATTGCAATATTGAAATTGAACACTTAATTGAATACGGCAAATAGTTTCTAATTGCTATTCAAATATTTTGCAGAGTTCATTTTCTCAATTTCCTCATCCATACATATTTCTTCAACGACTGTATTTGCATAAACTTGCCATGAAAGCATTCAAATTACTGTACTTTTTCTTGATCTTCTTTTCTTACAATTTTATTCTATGCTTTATATACCTAATGCATGGATAAATCAATCATTTATCGTAAAATTGACCTTTACTACTTTACTCTTTTCAAATACAACAAGTCCTGTTTACTCAAATAACAAGCAAATTCACGCAGCATATCTCGACAAAGAATATGTGGACGAACTGAAATTTCAATTGCTGCTAATCGTGGTTCAGCCTTATGTCACCCGGTTCTCCATTCTGCTACATTAACTAAAAGTGACAAACATTAAAACAAATGTGCACCATACATGCACGTCCATGGTTATGCATACATTACAACTTACACACAATATGCTAAACTGAAAGCAACATTTCCAAGAATTAATATGCAAAATAAAAAATGCAACTTATCTTAACAGGTGTTTTCGCATCGTTCATACCTATCATATCATAGGCGCTTCTCAGCCACAATTAATTATTTACAAAACATTGAATAAAATAAACAAAAGAAGATGTATCTCTTTTATGTATACTCAACAGATTTTTCAAGATAAACGTATTTGCATATTTGAAAAGCAGCCTTCACGTACCGTTATTGGACATAGCTTAAACTGCACTTTAAATGAATTCTCTTTTCTACACCCATCTCGATAATGTTACAAAAAACATCAATAAAAAATGGCTATTAATCTGAAATGAATATTAAATAAATTTCAACTATAATAAATGAACATCTATAACAACTGCCAACCAACAGCTCATTAAGATTGACGTACAGTTTTTTCAAAAATTATTTTCATCTCCATCAAGAATATGTAATTAAAGAAATTCATATTAGAATGGTCAATAATTTCAAATATTAAAACATCTTCTTGCATCTATTCCATTTATAACAGGCTAACTATTATAATAATTGAACATCTTAATAACACTTCCAACAAACTGTCTGCTAACTTAGACGCAAAACTCTCAAACTCATGATACAGCATTGCTTAATAATGCAATCAATATACATTTTCAGTTACACTTTTAAGCAAATACAAAATAAGTGAAGATACGTGTAACTTAACTAAACAAGCGTCTTCTCCTGGTCGAGAATTTTCTAGAAATTATAATAAAATAAGCAAATAATCAAATCTACTTTATGGGCCTAAGACCGTCTATTCATTGACAACGGAACAACATTCACTATCAGCATACCGTTAGCCAACAATTATTACAACTGATGTCGCAAAAGCATATGCACAGCATTCACATAGAAATTTACATAAAATTGATCGGTGAACAAATACTATGTCCATTGTTCCCTCTGCGGGCCAGACAAAATTTTGCTGCACGTTACCTAAAAAGCAAATATATAGAGAAATTTCTCACATACAAATTTCGATGTCAACAAAACAAGTATGATTTCTGTTTGCCGCTGGATAACATAATTCGAATAAATTAAGCAATCAAGTATTTTTAATAACCATTACAATCGGCAAATCATGTATCATCAAAGTTAAGAACTGCCTTATAATGTTCAAAAGTTGAAATCAATGTAAAAGATTGTAATAAATTATCAATGCATACATAAATTATAAAAACATAACCATTATTTATCATATAATATTTCAAGGTTTGATAAATAAGAAATCTACAATTTAGTTATAATACATACCAAGTGAACTTGTCTAAATAAAAAATCTTAAACTTTGTAAAAAATTATTCAGAAATTACTTTTTAAGACTTCGTATTTTAGATTGAAAAAATCACTTTTGAAAACGAAAAAAGTACATTTCACAGTAAATATACAATAAAACAATTAATTATAAATGATTTTAATATAAATACACCCCTTCAAAACAATCAGAAAAAATCTAGAGATTGATATTAAACATTTAAGTCGATGCAAATTCTTTTAAACTATTTATTGCCCATTTTTTACGTTCACTAATTTTTAGTCAAATGGAATTTTACATTTTTCCATTTGTAAAAAACTCAGTAAGAAAAATAACATTTCCTTCTCTAAGAATAATTAATGATTCATAAACAATGACAACATTAATTATGTTATAAACTATGTAAGCCATCTTCAGTTTGCGCTTAATAATGTTACAATGAATACATAAAAGAAATAATACAAAGTAACAATCTGCTTTCCTGTGAAAGAAATAATCTTTAACAAGGATAAGCCCATAACCTGTAATTGCTTAAACTGAAGTTCACTTCATGAATATTGATCAGCCCACAGCAAATAACGTTAAGCAAGCAAGCAAGCGTATCATTTTTCATAGGACAACTTATTCATGAAAATTGAAAAGCATAATTTTGAAAACCGATGCGTTAAACAACCTCGCCTCGTTGCATAAAGCTTCAACATCTAATTTCATCTTATTTTGAATAGCTTATTCTCAGCGTAATAGAAAAAAAAAATTAATATATTATTCATTTATATTGCACTACTATTTGGGAATTTCAAAATGCATGCACATAAATCTATTCGATAACTTTCAAGATGAAATTTCAAGAATTATAAAACAGTAATATTTTATTATGCTCTACTGTTTCATTTACTGGTAATTAAGCATCTTTTCTATGAAATCCTTTTCATCAAAATTTGCTGATCCTTTGATCAAATTCAATATTTCACTTTAACGTGCTGTGTGAAGCTGCAGCAAGAACTATCTAGTACATTTTAAATAAACAGACTTCAAAATGGTTAAATAACTATCATATAACACAAGAAAACTGCCGGTGCGAAACTTTTTTAAAACCCAACGACGATGCGCAATTCTACAGCCATTCACATACTTGTCTTACTTATTTCTGTTTACTTATCATTTATCACAATCTGGTAAAACAAATTTTTAACATAATTGCTAATTATTGGGAGTTATTCATTAACATTCACTATCCCCACAATTCATAAATATAAAAAAAGAAATGTAACGATTGAAAAATGTAACGAATTCGAAAAATATTTCTTTGTGGAAGCTGACAATATTGTGCAAGTTTCATGCTACCTTTGTTGCTTGCTATCTAATTTGCAATAACATCGTATTTTTGGTCGAATAAACAATTTGCTAAAACGCACTATAACACATTTAGTAATTGTAGAGTAAAAATGTAAAATTGTGTCAAATATATAATAGGGATTTCTTATTTTAGATGAATTTCCATTCTGAATTGTGAGTATTCTTTAAAGAAGAAATTTTGAAGTTCAGGGATACTGTATTACACATAAAAGAATATGCAGGAGCAATTGATATTAGAATTGACATTTTTTTGTTCGTAAAAATTGAAAAACAATAAAATAAACTTTTATGCCTAATCTTCAAATTTGTTTTTAATATATTATGACTATCTGGAAGATAGTACCCCGATGAACAAGCCATCATGAATTGTGATGACACGATTAAAAATGCTTAACAAATCAATTCTTTCTAATTAATTTAATTCAACTACCTGAAACACAGATTTTCAAAAATATTATAACTGTAATGTTTACTATTTTACATACGTTTAAAAAATTTGTAATTTTTCGTTGAAAGGGCTTTAAGTAATTCTTATATTTTTTTTTCTAAAAAAATTCCAATAAATTTTCGTTAACATTTTAATGCACCGTCTTTTGATACAAAAAAAAATACATTTTCTGAACAGTATTTAATTAATTTTGTCTGTTAATTAATATTCACTGTTGGTCAGTGTTGTATCATTATTCATGTATATTAGGTTTCTATTTCGACAATGAAAATTTGTCGTCTGTTCACATTTATATTTTGTGCATATATGTTGTCACCAGTCATTATAAATATATTAAATCAACTCTCATGATTCAAATAATTCTGTATTACATAAGTTATTTTATATTTACTATCAATATTTCTTTTAAAAAATAATGATTCCATTTTACATATGTACAGTATGTTACTTAAACTTTTAATTTACAACCTGCACTCCGTTTTTTAATTTATACAAGTTACGTTTAAAGCTCACGAGAAAACTCAGTCATTTCATTGCTGTTTTGTTTGCTGTGTGGCGGCTCATGTCGATGCTTTGTAATAACCTTCATTTTCCGGATGTGATAGATAACAAGTGGCAGATACTTCAGCGTCTCGGTGCGGGCGGTTTCGGAACCGTATACGAAGTTTCAGAAGTGGGTGATGGAGAAAGTCGTTATGCTGCAAAGGTAAAAAAGTATATATTTCTAGCTGATAACGTATCCATAAATTATATGACAATTAACCAAAATGTGTGCCCATTGTATTAAGGATAATATGAAATAACGTTTTGAAAAAATTTAATTACATATTATTTTTGCATTTTCAAAATGCAATGTACTGAAAATTGATGAAATTTTAAATTTCACATGATTTTACTTGGAATTTTGTATTAGACCAATGTTCCTTGTCCAACATTTTTTTAAATTACAGGTTCAGATGGGAAGGGACGGCAAAAAAGTGATGCGGACAGAAGTTAAAATTTTGTCGGCACTTCAGGGCAAAAGCTCACGTATCTGTCAGCTAATTGCTTGCGGAAGCGACAACAAAGTCAATTATATTATTATGAATCTCACTGGAAGAAACTTGAAAGATTACAAAAATTCTTTTCGTGGCAAACACCTGCCTCCTGTGGATGCACTCAAGATTAGTATTCAATGCATTGAAGTGATCAGAGAAGTACATGAAGCAGGTTTTATCCACAGAGATGTAAAGCCTGAAAATTTTGCAGTTGAATTCACAGGAAGCGCTGATAAAATTTACCTTCTCGATTTTGGTATTGCGAGGCAGTACCGTTTCAAAGACGGTTCACTGCGTCCAGCGCGTAAGGCTCCACTCTTTTATGGTACACCAGATTATGCCTCAGTAAATGCCTTTGATGAAAAGGAACTTGGCCGGCATGATGACCTGATGTCGTGGTTTTACATGGTCGTTGAATTCTACGGGGGTATCCTACCATGGAAACCTTATAAAAATAATATGAAGCTTTGCGGACAAATCAAGAGAAAGAACTTCAGATCAACAAAGTGGTTAAAAAATTTGCCTGAAGAATTTACTGAAATATATGAAGCCGTTAGTGAAATGAATTATGAAGAAGAACCAAATTACGAAATCTTTATTGGAAAGCTGAAAATGATTCTGAAGCGAGATCACGGTATAAACTACTGAATGTATTTATAATTTTTAAATTATTTGCATGCTGCATCATTTTTCATGTAATGATTAAAGTGTATTCATTTATGAACATCTATTTTCATGCCATACCTTCTTTCAATCAATAATGTTACATCAATATATCACATATTATTTATAGTGATGATAACGTTCCATCAGTATATTCTGATTTTTCAAAATTTCTTTATGCTTTTTGTCCCCCGTTTAAAATTGTATTTATTTCATTCCTTAACAGAAGCAATAGAGCAATTAACAAAAAACTGTATATTTTAACTGGAAAATAATTTTATAAATTTCCCCGCATTTACTTATTACTATACTGTTCACATCGTTCCATGTTATTCTAAAATGTGACTTCCTAGCTAGCTAGCTTCCAGTGACTGTTTTTCGTTAAATCTCACAAATTTGCTTCTATCCAATCTCAGCCAGATATTGCAATAGAGTAAATAATAAAAAGATCTCTTCAAAATTTTAGGTGAATTTCTTGTGCACCGTTCACCAGAGCTGCTGGTATTTATGCTTTATCCATACAATGAAATAATGTTAACTGTTAAACAAAAGAAACAAAAATTCTGAAATGTTCTATTCATAAAAATATATTTACCTGACTGAACTCTAAATCTTGTATCAGAGGAAACCTACATCGACTCCATTTCAATAATATTAACTGAAACTGTAAAAATTAATAAGAAAATAATTTCAAAAGTAACTTACTTTACCAACTAAATATGAAAGAGCTACTTGACAATCATCGTCGTGAAGAATAATGTACTAAATACGCTGGATTTCCTTCTTCCTAAAAAGCCAATTATTTTGCTAACAATCTGTCAATGCGATTCAAACTTATATGTTCGCAATGTTAATTATAAAGAAGATGTATTAGAAATTTTATCAAGTTTATAGGAAAATAACAGAAAGATTAATACAGCTCGTAAAATGTTGTACAATTCCATTTATTCGTGTCCAGATTGTATTGCTCAGAATTCATTTATGTATACAAGAACCTTTACTTGAAAATAAAATACGCAGAGTTCTATTTTTGAAAATCAATTAATTATATAATAAATATAAGAATCTTATAATTAATATAATTATAAGCAGTTATTACAATAATATTACATACCTGTATACATGTACTTTTATGGATAAAAAGATTTCATTACCAAAAAATATATAGAACTACTCCATTAGCATGCAGCATCACATGCCCAACTCTAACAGCTTTTAAGGTGAAGATGAATTTTTCCACGCAAAATTTTATCATATAATCTAGCACTGCTCAATTTGATCAATAAAAAATGTAAAACATATCAGATATGAAAAAAGTTCCAATCAAAGCCATCAGTTATACAAAAGAAGATAAATATTGCCTGCCGTGAGCTAAAAGAGACTCCATCGATCAATTGGAAAATTCCGTGTCTACCAATCATGGTCGGCGTGAGCGAAAAGAGACTACGCGGGCGAATTTTCGACGAAAAGCTGTGCAACACAACCCCACGCTAGTATAAAAGTAGCAGTGGCAAACGAGCGAGCGCAGTTCTCGTTTGACGTTGTGTTCAGTGCGGTGGTTGTGTTGCGCCGTTGTTGTGAGTGTGTATTTGCGGGTGTGTTTGTGAGAGGATTTTAATTTTTGTCGACTACTGATCATTTTCATCCCGTGAATTACACTAATTGTATGCACAAGCGGATGGGTTCAGCTAAGATAGAGCTGGTTACAGGGTTTATAGAGCAATTTCTGATCGTTTAATGAAATATGACAAAATCTGAAATCAGAATGGAAATTTTGCATCGAAGTTGTTCAGGACGGATGAGCTGTTAAAACGGTGAAGAAGGAACACAGTATGAGCGGCTGAAGTAGTGTAATGATTGAAGCAAGCCATGTACGACAAGCAGTTACGCCATCGTTGAAGCAGCATCGCTATGTGGCGTAAGAATTCATTCTGTCTGCTCCATTGATCCTATACGCTAGTTTGTCATTGGATAAAACAGGTGGATTCGTTTGTGACACACAAGTACAATTCAAAGGGCGAAAAATCGAGCGCTGATGTAATGAAAGGAGGAGATTATAAAGTGAGAACGAAATACCCGTACCGTAGTGAAGGGCAATCCCGTTCGACGAAACAGCAGCCTGTAATGAGAAACAACCAAGACAGCCACATTAACGGAAGCCACCTCTGTCCAAGCTCAGGGCGACAAGCGAACTTGTATTTCAAAATTGTTAAATCTTTGTTGTTATTTGATTTATTGTGAACATATTTTTTTTGTCTGTGATCATTTGTTTTATTGCATTACTATCCGGTATAGCCTATTCTGTGATGTGCTGTTTGGAATGCGATGTGCAAGTTGATGAAAATTTGTTTTTGATCAATAAATTTTACTGAGAATCACACTTGCCTGAGTTTATTTTTATCTTGAACTGTTGTTGAAGGTGCTGCACACGTAGAAGCTGGAAATTGCGTTTTGCAATAGCCTGCTTTTCTGACTGCGTGCAATGATTAAAGCTGTCGTTGTTGTTATCATGTCTAGTTCAGCACCGCGTGCCTGCAAAGGAAAGACAGACGCAAGATGTGCATGCAGTTGAGAACGTCCAGCAGGCACTTTGTCAGATTATCAGAATTCAGTAGAGTTGATGCAGAAAACGGAAAATGAAATTTTAATGCATAATATTCAAAATATTAGAAGCTGATCTCAAAGCAAGTTACTCTTTTAATAATTTACAAATAACAGTTACTATTCGTTAAATTTCAATACATGAAAGTACAAATATTGGATTCATTACATGAAATTTATAGTTTTTGAGAGAAACCTTTATTAAAATTACTAAAATGTGCTTATACCTATTCGCTTCGCTGGGGTCGCTTGATGTAAATTGCAATTATTCCCGAAACCGGTTGCTTTATAGAACCGCAGCATGTGGCATTCTTGATGAATGCGTCATGGTAAATGTCAAAGCCACCGAAGAAACTTACGTCATCATTCGACGTTCTGTCAAAATTTTCTATGTATGATGCACGTTTTGTGCGAGGGGAGGTTGCGCGCAGGCAATCAAAACTCCACAGCATTCATAACAAACAAGCAATGCACCAATTTTTAATTAAGTTGAGTAAATAAAGTTTAGAGTAACGTTAGCTCAACAGCAAACGAAATAATAGATATCGCACAGAAATTTGCATCTTCACCACTCAATGAATGATTCTGGCGAAAAACCATTTCATAGAAAATACTTCCAAAAACGTGGTATACTGTGCCTACTAACATTGAACAGCCCCTGCATTTCCTTCAATTGAAGTACAGAAACCATTGAAGTTTTCAGGTTTGAATTCTACCGGAAATCAGTCTGACAAGGGACTTATATACTGCAATGAGTTTGTTGGTGATAAGGTCACTGGGGAAGCGATAGTGACCTCTTTTGCTGGACTACGGCGCCGCTTCAATTCTGCTGTCGGTCTTTTACAAATGGCGGCTGCAACTCAGGTGGCTTCAATTCTCATCCGTTTGGTCTGGAACTGCACAGCTGCTATTTTGTCTTCTCTTTGAATATTCCCGAAGGAAGTGCAATATCAGCCCGCGATGAACGGTGGTGCAAGCCTGCGATCGCCTATCTAGCTATTGGAAAACTTTTGCAAATTTATATTGAGTCCACATGGGATTTAAACCAGACAATAAAATCATAAGAACAGATAGTTGCATTAGAACTACAGAAATACAAAACAGTGAACATTGAGCTGTTAATGAAATGTATGGATTTTAAATATGGAAGGGTCACATAAATTGCAATGCCTCTGTCATCGTTTACGGCTTGTTTCGTGTCCGCTGTGCAGTGGGCTGGCCTCTGGGCAAGATCGGCTGTTCCAGCGAGGGCGGGTCCTCCAGGGCCAGGGTACAGTTGGCACTACAGCTAACTACTCTGCGAGAGCGTCTAATGACTGGTGATAATATGCTATGTAATTAAAGCAGTCAACGTTTATTTTTCATTTAAAATGTTAACAAATCAATCAAGAATTATATTCTGATCATAGTTCACCAAATCGGGCCATCGTTCCGCTAGCTTATCAATGAGTTGATGATAGAAATCAAAAAGCCTTGTCTTGCAGAATTCATGCAACCACGTTTTCAGCTAATCATCGTTGTTAAATGAAACGCAATGCAGAACGCTGGACAGCGACCAGAAAAAATGATAATCTGACAGTGCTTAATCAGCAGGCGAATATGGTAGGTTCGGTAGAACTATCCAACCGAGCTCCTGAAGTAAAGTTAATGCACGATTTGTCCCGTAGGCATGCATTTTTCTGTTGGGCAAGCAAACCTTCCGATTGCTCAGATTCTTTCTGTGATGTTATTACCTTCATAGATGAAGTACATTTGCCGCAGTATACTCTCATCATTCAACGTGTTATTTTTTTGAATCACTTGCACTTTTTCAACAGAGTGGAGGGGACGGGCTTTGGTATCCTGATAGTATATTGCTATACATTTTATAATTTTATTTCAGTAAAACACAAACAAACAATTATTATTATTTATTTTGATAAAGAATTAAATATATAAATGAAAATTAAATGTGGCATCAATAAAGAAATATATGATCTTTAAAATGTGAATATAACAAAAAAATAAGTGGAGGTTAAAGAATCATCAGACACTAGTTAGAGATGAATTGTTAGCAGCATAACATCCTTTGGTGGTACATTACGGTTCTCTTTGGAAATTATCACCGGCTTCACTTGCATCATTATTCTATAA
>JYDL01000243.1:0-17078 GCA_001447455.1 Trichinella nelsoni | reverse complement strand
ATTTTCTTCTTCGACAACGATTACAGCAACCATCGTAATTCGGCAAGCTAATGGATTACATCCAAAAGTAGAGCTCTGTTGATTTAGCTTAATGTTAAGCATAATTGGATCATAACATAAAAGCGCCAAAATTAGATAACAATCGCCTGAAAGCGCTTTACCCATGATGTCTGTATTTCCAGATGTCTGGATGAACATTCTCATAGTCAGAACACAACCGTTTTCCAGTACGTCCTAACCCAGTTTGAACTTCATCTACAATCAAGAAAACGTTATACCTCTGACAAATTTCAGCAACTTCATTCAAATAACCACCATCTTTTGCCACCCTGACGCCTGCTTCACCTTGAATAGATTCAACCATAAAAGCAGCAACATTATTACCATTCGTGTTCTGCACAACTTGTTCAAGAGCTCCCGGATGATCGTATGGAATAACTTTGAAACCAGACACAGAAGATCAATCCCGTCATAACACTCCTAATCCGTGCTTGATGAGACCGCGGCAAATGATCGTCCGCAAAATTTGCCTTCAGCAAATATCACTTCATCTTTATTTTCTGGGAATCTTACCACATCATATGCTTAACGTCGAGCAAGCTTCAATGCACTTTCACAACCCTCAACGCCGGAATTCATTGGTAACAGTTTGTCATAACCAAACAAATTCGTCATAAATTTTTCATATTCTCCTAAAACATTTGAATGCGTCGCACGTGAGCAAAGTGTCAGCCTATCATCCTGCATTTTTACGCGTCTATAATTTTCGGATGACGATGATCTTGATTAACCGATGAATATGCAGAAAAAAAGCAATCTAACGTCGTCCATCTACATCCCAAACAAAAATGCCTTCACCACGCTCCAACGCCTCTGGCAGTGGCTTATAATCATGTGCAGCATGCTTTGCTTCAAGATCAAACGTAGATTGTGATTTTACACTGAACATTACACGGTATTTCTGCACAGCATAAATACATCCAGCCGATCAGAAAAATCTCTGAGAAACAATGATAGTTGCATATTTCAGCTCAACTTGTCACAACAATTTTTTAACAACCATAACCAGGTTTTCATGGGTGAATGACATTCAAAAAGTGTTAACATTAATTCATATTAACTTTTGAAAAAAAGTTTATAAAAGTTTGATGGATAATTTCGCAATGAAAAATTACGTTCATCTTTGAAATCACTTTATATAAGCGCATAAATATATTTAAATAAGTTTCACCTAAAATTCAATCAGTTTATACAGAAAATAGATTATCAAAACCAAATCTAAGCAAATAGAAATTGACGTGAAAAATGTTCTATCATAATAAAGTAGAAATACAAGTTGAACAGTATAAATGTAAGCTCACTAATCTTTCCAACTGTATGGAAACAAACTGCAGGTATGCATCATGATTTTATTAAAAATTACGCGTTGTTTGAAATTCATGTAAATGCTTGCTTCAATATTTATTTCCATTCATCAACATATCATTATCAAATTCCTGCCTGTTGTGGAATGGTTTTCCTTTAGATGGAAATGGAGGAAATGATTTCTTTTCTCTATGTAAGGACCCGCCGGGTGGTGCCGGCGGATCTGCATCCTGGTCCGCGCCAATTCGTCGGCCGTCGCTCTGTGCTTTATCCGTCTCGTTTGCTCGCTGGCGTCTTCTAGTCGACATTCTGGCAACACTCCTTGACTCGTACACTTTCGTACTACTAATTTCTAAGTCGATCGCTGCTCTTCTCCCATGATCTACGGGATGGTGCCTGTCAGGACGCTTTTCTCACGACATTGCGATGCTAAATTGCGATCGCTACTTGAGAAGTTTCTGGCTCTCCAAAATCCAGACTCCTTGTACCCGGCTTGTGGAACCAAAAAATGTGTAATAAACGAAGGGAACAATACTACACTTTTAATAACTAACAATCAGGTTCTAATACGGGCTGTACTTCTTCGCGCCTTATTCGTTCTAGTAACGAATTGCGCCCCCTTTCTGGTTTTTCATTCCCGTGTGATAGCTGCTGCGTCCAAGCAAATATCGGTCCGCACAAATTTATTGCACTCAGCAAAAACGACCATCAGAGAGGAACAGTTTTACTCAACGATTCCAACATCAATGATCAAGCAGGATTACTTTGCGAGAGACTTGGTGAGACCTCTTGCTGACTGTTTGATCAGATCCCCTTTCTTCTCATCTTTTCTCATATATATATATATATATATATATGAATTTCTGGTAAACATGACCTGGTTTTGCTGGTAAACATTCTATTTCTAACAATATTCATTTTGCATATCAATTGTAACGACCTGCCTTCCAGGAATAATGTATTTTGCTTATAGTAGGCCGCTCCAGAATTTTGGAATTTCACACATTACAATGTAAATTTTTATGCACATTTAGCTCGATGAAAAATTTTACATTTATTTCTTACTGCACAAATTTTGAATTTTATTTATCAGCATGCAAATTTCCTATTTCTGGATTTATATAAATGTCATAGGAAATCAGAGTTCACATGCTTCAAAAGAAAAATGTGAGCATTTATGGAATTCCTTTTTTAAAAGAGGAATGTACAATCCTCTACTATTATTATTTTTAGGTGGCAAAATATACTGAATTCCATACATTCTCATTTTGAGAATTATCATTTGAAGACTGAAGAGAAGAAATCTTCATCTATAGAAGAATCTGCAAGTGAAGTACTGCGAATGATAGAAATTATATATGTTTGCGACCTAATAAATAACAGCGAGCAGCAAGGAATAAATGCAGATGGAGCAAAACGACCACACCAGTTGGAAAGAATGCAGACCATTCTTAATTCAAAGAATTAATTTCACTGATTTGAAAGTTGAAAAGTGCATCTTAATAAAAAGAATTCAGGATCACACACTGCGCTCAAACTGAAGAGACATCAAGATAAAAAAATGTGCGCACAAAATACAGCACATCTTCCACAAAAACATCCAACAAAAATTTTATGTAGCCCGGCGGCAAAGATACTCAAATGAAACAACTCAGAAGCATGGAAATAAGAAAGGTACATTAGAAAAATGGATCTGCATGATACAAAAAATCTACAGTAGCATCTAAAATGGTATGCAAAACAGAATTGCGATCACTAACAAACATCAATTTTCAGATATGTCACAATATTTTTAGAAAAACCGAAATGGCATAATTTACGAAAGCGTTGCAAAGGAGAAGGGCACTGCATTCAAAACTGCTCACTTGTAAGTCAATGTCATAATTCAATAATTTATTTTACAATTAATGACAGTTCACAGGTGCACTGTAAAACAAGCGATTCGCACCCATCCCTCCATTTCTACGAATTCAGAAGCTAATTACATTTCACTCTGAGGCTGTGGCGCTCAGATGAAGCTCATTCTGCAAATGTCAAGAAGAATGTCAGATGTACGGGACGAGAACAAGGCGCCAAAACCCAACGAAGGCATCCGTGCAGCAACAGGAAATATGCAGGAATCATTGGTTAAAAAAGAAAAAAATCGTAAGTAACAAACTTCGACATCTGTACATAAGCAACAGAGGAAAAGTAACGAAACGCACTGAGAATCATTTGTACATGTTGCGAAGGTTCAGTGGAGAAAGCATTAAAATCATCTCATCTTACCATCTTCCACCATCATTGCATAGGCCAGAAATTAAGCTGAAATTGAATTCATTAATAACATAGATGATTCTGAAATTTCTTTAATAAGGATGCTAAAAAGAGTAAAATTACGGTATATTGCATTACTGCAATGTCATTTTCAAAATTATTTGCTTTATTTTGTTTTAAGCATCAGAGAGCACTCTAAAGAAGGTTTTGAGCAGAAAAAACTTTCATTTTCACATGTTTCTTTTTTTCATCCAATATATTTTCATTTCATTTCTTTAATTCCAACCATCAAAGAAAAACAGACGAAGTTATTTTGGATATGCCATGACATGTATGCTTACATGACAGCAATTTCAAATAAGATTTGCATGCATATGTAGCATATGAGATTTTCTTAATTTCAGTTACATACCATTCTACAAATATATTAAACAACCTGATTGTTTCAGGAACATTCGAAAATTCAACGGAAGAAGAAAAGATCATGCTGATGATGAAGGAATCCACAGAAGCATACGATCCAAAATAGTATGTAAAATACAGAGTTGTGATTATTTATAAACATCATCTTTTAGTTATGTGAAAATTCCGCAAAGGAAAAGAAAATCAGCATGGTCATTACACTGCAAGCGGTGCGGGCAAAAAGGGCACAGCATACAGAACTGCCCACTGGTTCGTTTATGTCAAAATTAAGAAATGAGCTTTAATTACAAATTTTTGATTTTTTAGCTGCATTCGCTGAGGACCGATGGATCAGAAAAACAGCGAAGAGCCGGTCGCGGACACTACAGAAGCTACGAATGTGGACGAAGTGGAAAGTGCAAACGAAGTGCCATCAAGGAGTAATGGAGAACGCAGGCCGGAAGTTAACCTGGTGAGCGACAGTGCCAGCCGAAATCCTCAACTCAACCTATCCGCCAGCCCCACCCGCCTGTTTATGGAGGCGTGATGATGTGATTAACATAAGCACTTAATAAATATTTTCCCATCATTTTCGCACTTTCTATTTACCATAGTTAACAATGTGTACTCTTTTATAATTGCAGGTCAATTTCAATGATGTTTGTTATTTTAATGTCAGAATTTCATTGACTCATTAAAGTAGATGGGATTTTCATTAATACTGAAATTATTACTGAAATGAAACTGACTATTACTTTTGCAGTTTCAAGTGCTCATCAAACCAATTAGAGCAGAATGCCAAAGACAAGAAACACTGGAAGTGGACGTGCTATATATTATCTGCTGGTTTATTGCATGTTGATATAAATTTTTATTAGGGATTTGAGAAATCAACAGCCGGTTATTTTGACCAGCAACTCAATTCAATTTCAATCCAACTTCTGTAAAACAAATTTTGCTGAGTGACAATAATGATCCGCTGCTTTTAACAGAACCTGTTGGTGTTAACATTCAAGATTTTAAAACAGAAATTTTGAAGCTACAAACCAATGCTAAGGTAAAGTTTCCCTTTCAACATCAGAAATATCAACTGAGAACTACAACTGTTAAGCAAAATACTCTGATTTAATTTAAAATATTATACAAAATTACAATAAATACATTTTTATAGAATATACAAAATGAGGAACAAACATGCGCATTAAAGATGATTTTGAACGCGTTGGAAAATTTGAATTTGTTAAGCGTAGAACAAATAGCAGATATCTATTATGTGTTTGGTAAAGATATAACGGTAGATGATAAACAAATGAAAGAAATATTAATTTCCATGACAAATAACGGTTTTTTTGTGCCGGATGACACTGCCGATTATATGCAAAAATTCAAAGAATTTCCTGAAAAAACTATAAATTGGAAAACTGTCACCAAAGTGATCGCACCAGAGATAATCATCGGTGCTGATGGCGAAATGTCCACAAAACGAAATGTGGATGAATCACAAAATAAACTACTCCCTGAAATTGTTCATATCTATGTAACAATATTATTTTCAAATACTTAATTATTTTTAAACCTAATATTTTTTCCTTTTTAGATTGATCCAAAAACAAATGCAGTTAAAATAATCGATAAGAACTAATTAATCAATGGATATATTCAATCACATTATGACATTGTAAAATGCTGTTTAATAACATATTAAAACATTTATATAATAAATGAATTTATATTTTGATTTAATTTGAAATGTAAATATTACCGTACACTTTGTGATTTTGATTTGAAATGCAATTTTCATGCATAAAATAAAATTATGATTTCGTGCATATAAATAATGTTCTTTAACTGCTTTAGGTGAAAATTACAAAAAATTTCAAACAAAGATTTCACATTCACATTTTCCATTTATAATGTTTTGATCGCTGATACAATAGTGCAGTGCAAAAATGTGAAATTATCTAAACTAAGACAATACTTATTTGACGGCACAGATATTATCATAAAACTAATCTAATCAAGATTATTATTTTTAATGTTATTTGTATAACATTTTATTATTACTGAAATGTATTATTCCTTGTAAAACTGTATATTGCAATGCCAGATCAGAACATGGTTGTTATCAAGGAAGGAAATATTTTATTGAATTAAAGTACTTCAGTTAAAGTGCACGGGATTGGTGTGCATTTGGTGTGCATATCATGCAGCACATGCTGAAAAAGTCATTGTAAGTGAATTTCAAATAAAAGTAACAATAATAGTAATAGTAATAACGCCAGAAAATTTATTTTGAGCTACGTTTAAACCATGCTAAAATTTACAGAATAATACTTTAAATCCAGACACTTTAAAATACGAGTAGTTTCAATTGCAAAGGTGCAATTTGCAAATCAGTATTTGATTTTGCTTTCCTGCACAACACGCTTTTCCGTTTATTGTGCAAAAATGGAAAACGAATGTGAAACAAATTTTAAAACATTGGAAGAAGCCCTGCAAAAAGAATTCAAGAAAGTTGTTCAAGTGTGTTTTCTTGATATGGACCTGAGCATGCTGCGTGATGTCATAAAAATAACGTTTAGCATGCTGGAAAAATATAATGAAGAAAGAGATGTGAAATTATTTATCTTCTTTATTAAACGTCGCAAAAATGAAAATAATCCTAATATTTATTTCAGATTGCAAAAGCAATAAAACAAACATTAGATGAGAAGTATATGCCACCGTGGCATTGCATTGTTGGTCGGAAATTTTCTTCAAAAGTAGCATATGAAGACAGACATTGTGCACACTTCGTCGCTGAAAACAAGGGATTTCTGCTTTTTCGTGGAAAATACTAATGCTTTAAATTACTATTTAATTTTCATTTAAATAACAATTTTCGTATGTAAAACTATGAAGATAATTATTCTGTTTNTCATAATGTGATTGAATATATCCATTGATTAATTAGTTCTTATCGATTATTTTAACTGCATTTGTTTTTGGATCAATCTAAAAAGGAAAAAATATTAGGTTTAAAAATAATTAAGTATTTGAAAATAATATTGTTACATAGATATGAACAATTTCAGGGAGTAGTTTATTTTGTGATTCATCCACATTTCGTTTTGTGGACATTTCGCCATCAGCACCGATGATTATCTCTGGTGCGATCACTTTGGTGACAGTTTTCCAATTTATAGTTTTTTCAGGAAATTCTTTGAATTTTTGCATATAATCGGCAGTGTCATCCGGCACAAAAAAACCGTTATTTGTCATGGAAATTAATATTTCTTTCATTTGTTTATCATCTACCGTTATATCTTTACCAAACACATAATAGATATCTGCTATTTGTTCTACGCTTAACAAATTCAAATTTTCCAACGCGTTCAAAATCATCTTTAATGCGCATGTTTGTTCCTCATTTTGTATATTCTATAAAAATGTATTTATTGTAATTTTGTATAATATTTTAAATTAAATCAGAGTATTTTGCTTAACAGTTGTAGTTCTCAGTTGATATTTCTGATGTTGAAAGGGAAACTTTACCTTAGCATTGGTTTGAAGCTTCAAAATTTCTGTTTTAAAATCTTGAAGGTTAACACCAACAGGTTCTGTTAAAGGCAGTGGATCATTATTGTCACTCAGCAAAATTTGTTTTACAGAAGTTGGGTTCAAGAACACTTTGTGTGTTTTATCCAGAACTGTCAAATTATTTTTGAAATGTTCATCAATTCCATTTTCCAAACCTAATATTCCTTTGTAAAATTCAGCTAGAACTTTCAAAGTTGCCAATTCAGGTGTTGGTTTGTCAATTGATGACCGTTTCACCTTGATTATAAAAATGGAAGTAAAATAACTAAAAAATGACAATTATTAACAATTTCTTACATTGCCCATCAATACTGGATCTTCCAAATTTAACTGTGTTCCCCTTGATGTACCATTATGAGCAATTGTTGTTCTAATGGATACAATCACTTTTTTTCGCTTTCGAACATTGCAGTTGAAAGCCATTGCCTGTATTCTACAAATTCGAATGGCGGAAAATGTGCAATTTATGAAAGCATTCATTGACTAAAACATTTTTGACCACACTTTAAATACTTTAAACAAAACATATTGTTTAATGTTGCTTTAATATTCTATTTGATTACAATTACAAATATGGGTCTGTTTCACTATTATGGTTTTAACCCTTTCAGACCAGCTTTTTATTCTGTGAAACAATCTTTTTTTAAATATGCGTTTTAAACATGTTATGGTGTGTGTATGAAAATTCTAATAGGATTTATTGTTTCAATAATATTATTGCCATTTTTAGAGCTGTATCAAAATTGATACACTGGGCCTCAAAGGAGTACACGTTTCTATAACTAAGTGTGCATACGTTTATTGTTCTTATGTACGCGTGCATGCAGTAATTGGCAGACAAATAATTATTTATGAAATTTTGTAAAGCAGTTTCTGTTGCTATTTAGGCATAGGTAAATACTGCATTTTTTGCACAGGCACGTCGCTAATTTAGAACACAGTCTACATTTTCTTCGCGTTTGAGTGATTTCTGGCCAATGGCTAGTTTGGTCCTTTGCTACTTCTTTTGAGACGTCATTTGGTCGTCTTCCCAATCGTCTTGACGTCAGGGCTGGCGTTGGAGAAGACGTACGAGAATGGCTTCTGGAAGTTGCAATAGGCTTGTTCACAAGACACAAGGACTGACTAACTTGGCATGTGAAACTTAGTAGGTCCAATGTGCCTATGCATATTCCAGGCATCTTTTTCCTGTCCCTCTTATGCAGTTGCCATGCATTTGTCATGGCAGTGCTGATGATCCAAAAAAAATGCGACAGGTCCATTTTCGACTTTTGTGTTCGATGCGGTATAGAGCAGGAAGCATGTTGTTCAGGTCTATGACACCCATATTCATGTTGTAATTTTTCAAAATGTTTGGGATTTCAACGTTTAATTATTGACAGGTGCATTGGGCAGAAACTACCAAATTACAGCAACTACTACACGTGTAGTGAGGACGCGATCTCAGTAATAAATATGAGTGATGGTGCAAAACTTTTAGAAATGTTATTGATTGCATCTGACANATTTGTTCTACGCTTAACAAATTCAAATTTTCCAACGCGTTCAAAATCATCTTTAATGCGCATGTTTGTTCCTCATTTTGTATATTCTATAAAAATGTATTTATTGTAATTTTGTATAATATTTTAAATTAAATCAGAGTATTTTGCTTAACAGTTGTAGTTCTCAGTTGATATTTCTGATGTTGAAAGGGAAACTTTACCTTAGCATTGGTTTGAAGCTTCAAAATTTCTGTTTTAAAATCTTGAAGGTTAACACCAACAGGTTCTGTTAAAGGCAGTGGATCATTATTGTCACTCAGCAAAATTTGTTTTACAGAAGTTGGGTTCAAGAACACTTTGTGTGTTTTATCCAGAACTGTCAAATTATTTTTGAAATGTTCATCAATTCCATTTTCCAAACCTAATATTCCTTTGTAAAATTCAGCTAGAACTTTCAAAGTTGCCAATTCAGGTGTTGGTTTGTCAATTGATGACCGTTTCACCTTGATTATAAAAATGGAAGTGAAATAACTAAAAAATGACAATTATTAACAATTTCTTACATTGCCCATCAATACTGGATCTTCCAAATTTAACTGTGTTCCCCTTGATGTACCATTATGAGCAATTGTTGTTCTAATGGATACAATCACTTTTTTTCGCTTTCGAACATTGCAGTTAAAAGCCATTGCCTGTATTCTACAAATTCGAATGGCATGAAATGTGCGATTTATTAAAGCATTCATTGACTAAAACATTTTTGGCCACACTTTAAATACTTTAAACAAAACATATTGTTTAATGTTGCTTTAATATAGTATTTAAAATTGAAATTACAAATATGCATCTGTTTCACTATTATGGTTTTAATAAACATAATTTCAATGTTATATTTGATATCAATTTTTATAATTTGAATTATTGTTAATTCTGGGTAACAAATGGTTGATAAATAGCATTGATTTTATTAGGTAATGAATAGATCCAAAGTAAAAATCGTAAATTACACATGTCTATAGAACTTTCAAATAGCGTTCTTTTTTGAACAATTGTAAGTATTTTCTTTTTATTTAGGAAAATTGATGGTTTATTATTGTAAAGCAGTATATATAGAGATGAAATTGTTTATCTAAAATTCTGAAATATATACTTGTATTTTTCTAAAGCGTTTGTTATAGATGATACATTTTTAGCATACTTATAAAATAATTTTGAAAGAATTGATGGTCAAAAAAGCTGAATGTTGATTTATCAAATCTCTAATAGGAATTATTCCGCAACATGCATTAAATCAGCAGATAAAATATTGCACGACATTTTCATTGTCAAGAAATGCAATATAAGCATAATTTCATGTTTTATTACGCAAAATGTTTTCTTTACATATTTCATATCTTTCATAATACTTTTCATTTTTAAATATCATAAAAATAGCATTCCACATCACATGTTCTGGGTTTACAATCACGGAAAACTTCTCGTATTTGATTTCTTTTCTAATTCATTTGTTCTCCATTTTGTATCCATAATAATCAATGTTTAAGAAAGCAGAATCTTTTATTGCTACATACTTTATTGTATTTCATTGTGTACATGTATAATGTGACGGTAAAAGATCAGCCTGGCAATGCGGAATATGAAAAGTACTAAAGTATTAAAGGAATTAACTTCCTTTAATCGACATCTTTCTTTTTCCTTATAGAATCCAGCTATTGACTATCTTCATTAAGCTGAAAAAGCCCTTTGATCATCTTTATCATCTCGTATCCCTGAACACTTTTGAAACTGGAAACTGGCGATACATTTGTGGCTGAATTTTCTGTTGCTTACAAATGCAAAAATGAGGAATAATAAAAAGAATCATACGTGGTATATTATGCGACTACTTTTGAACATTTCTAGTGCTTCTTATCTTTGGCATTCTGCTCTAATTGGTTCGATGAGCCCATGAAACTGCAAAAGTAATAGTCAGTTATTTGAGTATTAATGAAAATCACAACTACTTTAATTAATGAGTCAATGAAATTCTGACATTAAAATAACAGACGCCATTTAAGTTCACCAGCAACTATAAAAGAGTACACATTGTTAATTATGGTAAATAAAAAGTGCGATAATGACGAGAACAGATTTATTAAGTGCTTATGTTAATCACACAATGAAATTATATAAGAATAATATTTTCATATACATTTTGTTTAAATGAATAATAGATCCCTACTTGTTACTTGCCGTCTAATCTTTTGTAATGCAGCCTCAAAATTAAACATTTTTCATCAATCATAAAACCGATTACTTAATTGACATTCATAGCACGTGAATCAAAATTCATCATTATGAAAAGTCTTTAATCAAATGGTTTTAAAATATGCACTGTGATTTTAATTAAATGAAATTAATTCACGGAATCTAATTATCCATTTATTTCATATTTTTTAATGTATGATTCCAGCACGTCCATTTCTTTCAAAAGAAGAGAAGTGCTTTAAAAAGAAATGTCAGTAAGCCACGGATCATAACAACAAATAATGGCGTAATAATATGAATGTAAAGCAACGTTGGCACACATTGATCTGAGCAATATAACGGAGGGTTCATTTAAATGAGTGATGTGTAATTATGTCTAATTATTTGCCTTCTTATTTAGAGAAAGATGAAAATAATTTTTAGATATGGTGTTAAATCTTCCACACATTTAAAGTAATAAAATAATGTCATAAAACGTAACGATGGTATATCAATCAGTTTAATTGGGCATATGAAATAAATAAAAAGTATTTGTATTGCTACACTAGAACATTCAAATCAAAAAGCCAATGAAAGTTTTCAAAGATGAAATGCATTAATAAGCACAAATTAAGAATTTTGTAAGTTGCTTCAAATTAAAATTCCTTGCAATTAAGGCTTTTCAAATATGCCATAATCAAATATGTTTACACACCTATTATGCAATCTGCGCCATTTATATAAAAATGCATCACTATCATTCTTTGAAGGATCGTTTATTAAAGATGCAGAATTGTTACTTCACCACACCTTATCTTTTGTTCAGTGTTTTTTGCAGTTTGTTGCAAGTATTTAAAGAAAAACTGTGCAATGATTAACTCAAAAAATCTGTTTTTAGGTTTTATATAGTTCAGAAATGAAAATTTATGTACCAATGATAGATAAAATTTGTTTTATTCAAAAAATAGGAATTCGACAAGAAATGCTGAACAGCATAGGCCTATTTTTGTCTGCTGCGTCTTTCAAATATTGTATTGCATATAGCTACTCTGATTTCAGTCCTTACAACTACAGCATATTTGCCTATAATGAAAAGGCAAGGTCTTGCTCACCGCTGTATGACATATCAGAAGAAAACATCATAGACAACTGTAGTGAGCAACTGCACGATTTGCAGTTTTATAAAGTCACACATTGCTTGCCAGGTAGTGTGCAAAGTTTAGTGCTAAATAGTTTACTGTTTTACCTCAATATACACATAAAAACTTATATGTAATGATTTCGTGTAGCTGAGGGTTTCATGCCCTCTTTTGAAGAAGAAGTTGAAGAAAATGTTAACAAAATTCATGCACTTAAATTGAAAGCAACGGCAGAAACTTGCATTGTTGAAAGGCATCCTTTCAGTGAAAACTTTTTGCTGAAACGCACCGGGATGCTTTCTCTCAAAAGTTTAGAGCTGTGCCTAGCACATTGCAGGGTATTATCAATGCGTAAGAAGTGCAATGCAGTGTTGTTTTCTGGTGAAGAAAGAGTTTGCCTTCTATTACTACAAAATCAACCATTGCAGAATAGAGATGTAATAAGGAAAAGCACATCACAACTCTTTACAGTGAATTACTGTGATTACAGTGAGTTTGAAAAAACCTTTTTGATTAAATACAAATACAAAATTCTATAATACATTAAAAATTTACAGAATTTATTTTTCTTTCATTAAAATTTGTTTATGATTCAATTTCAGAAATATCATTACACTGAAAATGTTCGTATTTCTTGATTTAGCAAACATTTTAGCGTATGATTGAATATGTATTAATTTTGACACATGCGATAGATGAGATTAAGATTTATTTTGTAATGCAAATATTTGAAATTCATTGCACAATTAAAATATTTTTGAATTCTACATTTAGATTGCATTTGGCAATAATTTTAACAAGGTTTCATGTGTAGTCCCTTTGTTTGTTTATGTTTAGGGCATATTTTTGAAAGGAATAAAAGTTTAACACCATTAATGATATGCTTTCAGATTTGACGGAAAGTTCAGAAAGAAGATATTACAATGGTAGTGGAAAAATAAATTTACGTATTGGATCAATACGAGTTCAATGCACAGTTCATGAAATTCCTTTGCGCAGAGTGGACATGAAGCATCGATGCCTATTGTGGAATTCGAAGACTTTTCAGCATTGCATTAAATTCTGCGCTCAGCAGTTTCGAATAAATTTATGCAATGCTGTTTATTTCGAAGCAGAAGAAAAAACTTGTTTGCATCTGTTGCTTAACGCCAATCAAGCACTTTATGAATATTCAGAAAGCAAAAAAGAAACGGTTCATTTCATAGAGAAATGTGAGGAAGGTATCAAGTATTTAAATAAACATGTTTTCAAATGGTGCATTCTACTTTTTTATTTATTATATTATTGCTAAAAACGTTTAATTAAAATACAATATATGGAATTGATTTATAAATGTTTGCCACCTCTTGCGGAAGTTTAATGTATGCTAATAATTCCACATATTTCATATCACATGCTATAGATAGAAAATTTGCAATAAATATGAAATTTATTCCAGTGGCCGAACAACAGGAATATCAGCAAGAATCTGCTATTAATCGCATTCAATCTAATCAAACAAGCATATATTCTCCATCAAGACCAAGATGCTGTAGAACACATAATGTCCGTGGTAAATTCATTTTTGCATGGAATAAAATCATTAATTTTTGTAGATTACGTTGAATCTGTTTTTCCTTTTTGTAGAGCAACAGCCAGATTTTTTTCACTACGTAGCAGCTGAAGATGTTAAAGAACAGTATGCAAAACTTTATGAATTTTTTGAAGTTTGCAAAGTTCAATTCTTAAATATCGGCATAATTCGAAACGCTTTTACAATTCAAAATTCACGAAAGGTTTATTCACTAAACAGATGCCTACATATATGCAGAAGGCATACTTCATGCATAGCAATACTGTTCTCACAACTACATCACCAATGCAAAAAAATATTCAAAGGACGAAGCCGCAATTCAATATTGGTTCAAGCTCATGAAATGGTTGTAGCACTGAAAAAATGTTTTAAAGGTAAAAATTTTATTCTGAACAAGTTTTAATAGATTAAAAATTTGTTGTACATATTTTCATTACTTCAACACAGAATTGTCAATTTTTCTTATTTTAATTAATAATTTCATAAGTCGCTTCATTAAAGGAAGGGCAGTTGCATTAATTGATGAACAACATTAAGACTAGTAATCAAATGAATAATGAATTAATTAAGTGTTTTAATTAAATGTTTAAAAACCTATTTTTATTACAGTTTATCAGTCGAATAATAGCAATATTAAATAAATAAAAAGCATCTTTTGTTTAATTTTGAAAATATCCAATGTCCTAATTTGTAGAGCAAAATTATTAAAGACTTGTGTATGAAATACTTGATATTTGTTAAAAAACACTTCGTGGATCAAAAGACAAATCATATCTGTGTACCGGCATTCAATTACTGTATAAATTTCAGTTTTGAGAAATGCAGATACATTTTCATTCTTTACAGTACATTTTTATAAAATATGCTTATGATTCTGTTTAACAGATCGCCCCAATGAGCGGAAATGCAATACTGAACCACTATTTTATTATTTTAAAGAAACTGAAGAAATTTGTGCTGCTGAAATTTACAAGCAAAAAAATTTAACATCCTGGGAAATAATGACGATCAATAAAGATGTCACTAATTTTCAAGAGTGCCTATTAAAATGCATTCTCAATAATCAATGCAGTGCGATCAATTATCTTCTAACAAAAGAATGTTATTTAATAAAACCAGCAGAGGAAAATTACATTTTCTTTGTCAAGGATAATTCTATTTTTGCAGAGGTACTGTACTGTGAATCAGGAGCTTTGGTTGATGTAATTCGACAAAAATAATTTTGTTATGATTTTTCCTTTATATTTATGCAAATAAACAGTGCATTCATGTCTACTGATGCTTTTCTTTATTTAATTTTAGTATTTAGTAAATATAAATGTGAGATACATATGCGGGTATGCAACAAAAGACTAGCAAGGAGTACATGATATGAATATTTTCTTGGAAGGTATTTACTATAATATTTTTTGTTAATAATTTTGAAGTTTTTTATTAAATAAATTGTAAACCTGCTTCGAAACGCGGATTCTGATGACAAGAATTCACCTACATATTTAAATTGAGGTTTCTATTCATAAAAAGCGAATCATGTAAATTCATGAAAATATACGATGAAATATGAAATGGTGAAGAATGATAATTCATGGTAAATTGCGGAATTTCTGAAGCAAGGGATAGAAAACAAAAAATCCACTGCTATATCATACTGCAAAATGAAATAAACAATCTGCTTTTTATGTTGACGTTTTAATTGTCAACATGACTGAGAATAACTAATACAGAATTATTGGCATTGTCTTCACAGAATTCTTATTACATAAGTTATATATTAAAAGAAATAAATTCCATATCAATTCAACACGTAAAAATGCCAAGCAAAAAGGTAGCAGAGCGTGGTTTCGATCCACGGACCTCTTGGTTATGGGACCAGCACGGTTTCTCTCGGCCACTGTGCTGTTTCGCTTTTGTTTTATGTATATTTAATAAAAGAAATATAAATTATGACGTTGTATTTTATAACATCATTGAAACAACTCTGGAATCATGCAAAAAATTTGCATAATCAAGTTTTATCATTATTTCTTTGTATGATGAGAAATTCAATATCTTTATTGCTTTATATGCATATTTCGGCATTATTCTTCTTTTTATTCACTAGAAAAACTTTTTTCATAGTTATTCTAGTAGACTTGCATTGTAATCGCACTACACTTTGTTATAGACAATTAGGTTCTACAACTAACTGTCTTCTTTCGCGGCTAAATTTGAACTTCACAAATTTCGCTTTTGTATATGATAATCTCGAGTATATTTTATTGAATATATAATCAAACATAGGCAAAGTACGAACGAAAGGAATCACAGCAACCACTCTCTCCCTCGTTCCGAACGCAACTCTACTGATTAGTTTCTCTGGTTCAATAAAGACAACAGTTGTTTCTTTTCCCAGTAATCAACGGCATCTGTTCCAAAAATCGATCACAAATGTTGACAGAGTAACAGCTTAATAATGTACACTATTGGAATTGGAATTTAGGTTAAGTCAGATCGAACATTTAAAAATATCACTCGAAGCGTAGGATTTTACGGTTATATTTCATTGGTGAACAGTTATGAGATTAATCTATTCATTTTTTAGCACCATAAATTTTAAAAAACCATTCATATTTGACAATTATGAAAAACAAGTTCTTAAAACACTGCTTCTCAGGTAAGTGTATTTCAAATATAGCACTCTTAAATGTTATCGAAAAATTGCCTGAATTGATTTGATTGATAAATTGAATAATTTCAAATTTTCAGTGTAAAACATTTCTTCCAATTAAACAATATAATTTATTTTAATTTATTAAATACATGCATTACAAGACATCTTTCCCAGAAAAAGTCACCTGGAAAAAACTTTTTGCAGTTACTGCTGGACAAAAAACTGAATATGTTTTCTGCATTAGGCAAAGCAATGAAGAACATGTTTTATTATGGAGCATGTTTCAAGCATCTGAGACTCGTCGATCACTAATGGTGGAGAAAATCGAATTTTATTTCCGTGCGTGGTTTTGGCTAAAAGTCCATTTTCTAATAAGCGGATGCATAATTCTCAAGCATCATAAC
>JYDL01000242.1:0-17742 GCA_001447455.1 Trichinella nelsoni | reverse complement strand
TTTGAATAATAATTTCATATGATAAAATGCATGCAATTTTTAGCGATGGCCTTGAGAATTGCAACTCCACTGATATATCACAACGATATACCAGATGATCCAGCTCGACCAAATCTGAAAAAATTGGTTAATGGTGAATCAAGATTAACACCACCGTTAACCGTGACACGGCAAATTTCAACAGCAGCTGCTCCAGGACTGAAAGTGACAATATATAGTAAAGGTGAAAAATCAAAATATGGTAAGTCACATGTGTTACCGCTAAATTTTGAGAAAAAAATTTGGCAGAATTTTGCTCTGCTGATATAAATCTGCTTTAATTCGCCTTTTATTTTACAGTAATAGTATATGCGGCAAACAAAAAAGTTTGCAGAAATTGTAGTCATAATTATAATTTGATCCTTAGAAACACATTATACGGTAAAAAAAATTTCAGAATTTTTTTCACAGAAATATAATAAAACGCTATTATAATCAACGCAAGGAACAGAATGCATTTTTACAGTTGTAAGGCGTGTTTTC
Source organism: Trichinella nelsoni (assembly GCA_001447455.1). Classification (NCBI taxonomy): domain Eukaryota; kingdom Metazoa; phylum Nematoda; class Enoplea; order Trichinellida; family Trichinellidae; genus Trichinella; species Trichinella nelsoni. The sequence continues at coordinate 17,220 of JYDL01000242.1, read as the reverse complement.
TCAAAATAATCTCATCATATGCATTTGAATGGATAAATAGCACATCTCTTATTGCAATTTGCTCAGAATTTAATGTAAATTTCAAAAAAAAACTAATTACAGAGATTTACCGAAGAGTACTTGTGAAGAAATTAAAGACAGGCATCAAAGTTTGGACAACAAGAGATAAAACATTGAAAAGTGATTGTCGGATTTTGGACAAAAGTATAAAATTAGTAACAAGTCCCATTGCTGTTGATGGTCAAGCAAGTTCTCTTGAAAATGATGTCTCTCAATGGTTAATTAGTGATCCTGGAAACAAATTTTGTGTTATTGACAAACCTTACCATGTAAATTTGTAATAATTGAAAAGGAATTGTAGAACAATATGTTTTTTTAGAAAAGCCAAACAAAAGAGCCAGCCATGGCAGTTTGCATTGATGATGCTACAATTTTTGGTCATTTCAATGTAATTGGTCAGAATGTAGAAAATTGCGCATGAAGCCACAAGGCTGATGATCGAACTCATTTTGTATATGATAGCTTCAGATGAATAAAATGGAAAGGAAATTTAATGCATGCACCTAAAATTTAACATAATATATTTAAACATCAACAGTCCAACTACAACCATATTTTTATTCTTGGTTTTCTAAATAGTTTATTAAGTTTTATACTCAATCAAAATGTTCAAAGCAACCTTTCTGCAGTGATCCATTTTATGCAAATTAGAATACTTTAACTAAGATTGAACAGATCGGTTTCCGTATGCATTGACCATTACTAATGTTATATCTGTCAATATTTCGTTTTAATAATTGAAAATTCTACGTTATTTAATTTTCTATTAATTTTCATTTCATAGAAATATATTTCCATGTGCTGTTGCAGATTTCCCAACAACCGAAATCATATTCTTATTATTCAAAACAATTTGATAATATGTACGTATGGAATTCATATTGCAAAGTGTTCATTTTGGAAAATAAAACTGATGTTAACCGTATGCATGTTTTTCAAAGCATTCCTTGTCTTCAATATACAAAGTATATAAAACAGTATTCATTTGATATAATTTATTCTGGAAATAAATTTCTCTCCTTAATATGACATTTCAACAAATAATCAATTTCGATCACATTTTACTGGACATATTACTCCTCACAAAAACAACCTCATATCCCTACGATTACCATAAGGGGTTTGGTTGGATCCCAGCAACGGAAAACTAAAAAAACCTAAGAAGTTGATTTCCAGTTGAGTTGAATCAAGAATTGTGCAGTAATTGTTATGGGCCAGGATTTTCTGAAAGCCCTACAGCAGTCTGTGGGTGATTAATTTTCTTTTGTTAGTATGAAGAAAAGGTATTGACGTCACATGGAATATCAGAAGTTGATCTTCAAGAATAGATAAAATGAGAAATCAGAACAAATATTGCAAAAGATCGTGAACTCACATTAGCTAATTACTGATCAATTGCGAGCAATTTTTCAGAGAACAGTAGATCACAAGAAATTTCGTTAGTAACAGATATTTCAGTCATGGATGTCTACAATTTTGTGTTGGAGGCAGAACAGAGCAGCGAGTTTAAAACAGAGATAATATCAGATGATGAAGATATCAATCATCCTTTGTGATTTCTCTGAAGAAAAATTAAAAGGAACAAGAAGAAAACACTATGTTGTCTATATTTGCGTGCACGCGCATATTTGAATTACAAATTTCAAAATGTAAGCGGTATCTTTGACAGTAGGTGACTTGTTGTACAGATATAATTCATCAGTACCGATTAGACTCACAGCTATAAACAGTAGCTTTCAGGAGTGTGAAAAATAATTACACCGTTCAATCATTCAATTCTTCAAAGATTGAGGAAAGAACACACAATTGTTTACGGATGAAAAATTGCATACGCCAAACATCATTTTGTCTACCTTAATTATCACTACCGCGACAATAAAAATTTTTGTAAAAAAAGAGACTTCCGGTTGATTTTAGCTGCCACAACTTTTTTTATTGGTTCACACATATCAGCTAACGTAAAAATGCAAATAAAATAGTGGGGCCAGTCAAACCTCTTTTGGTAAAAGTTGTGTGCAAAAGTGTTTTACTAATCGTAGGGTTAAATGATATNTCTGAACAAACAGAAAATTGCAAAATGACAATAACTTACCAATCAGCTGGCGCAGTGCCATCTAAATTATAACATTTTGATGTAGCTAGAGAATATCTGGGAAAAGAGAACCATAAAACAAAAACCCATCTAATATGCATTATAAAGCAATCTGCATTAACAAGCATCTTGTAATTTGTTAATGTTTGTTGCCCTATCAAATCATTAAGCAGCTTCTTTTGTTGTTGTAAACTTTCTAAGATTTATTCTTCAAACAAATAAATACAGATCGTAAACTTGAAAAATAAATGTTTACTTATTGCACTGCAAATAAATATTTCCTTTTAAGATATAATAATTTAAGTAAAGCTTCATATTTAAAATGCTTTTCTTTAAAATGACTTGAACACTCATTTTCCATTAATTTATCATTTTATAGATAATAAGATATCATTTAACCCTACGATTAGTAAAACACTTTTGCACACAACTTTTACCAAAAGAGGTTTGACTGGCCCCACTATTTTATTTGCATTTTTACGTTAGCTGATATGTGTGAACCAATAAAAAAAGTTGTGGCAGCTAAAATCAACCGGAAGTCTCTTTTTTTACAAAAATTTTTATTGTCGCGGTAGTGATAATTAAGGTAGACAAAATGATGTTTGGCGTATGCAATTTTTCATCCGTAAACAATTGTGTGTTCTTTCCTCAATCTTTGAAGAATTGAATGATTGAACGGTGTAATTATTTTTCACACTCCTGAAAGCTACTGTTTATAGCTGTGAGTCTAATCGGTACTGATGAATTATATCTGTACAACAAGTCACCTACTGTCAAAGATACCGCTTACATTTTGAAATTTGTAATTCAAATATGCGCGTGCACGCAAATATAGACAACATAGTGTTTTCTTCTTGTTCCTTTTAATTTTTCTTCAGAGAAATCAGAAAGGATGATATCTTCATCATCTGATATTATCTCTGTTTTAAACTCGCTGCTCTGTTCTGCCTCCGACACAAAATTGTAGACATTCATGACTGAAATATCTGTTACTAACGAAATTTCTTGTGATCCTCTGTTCTCTGAAAGATTGCTCGCGATTAATCAGTAATTAGCTAATGTGAGTTTACGATCTTTTGCAATATTTATTTTGATTTCTCATTTTATCTATTATTGAAGATCAACTTTTGATATTCCATGTGACGTCAATGCCTTTTCTTCATACTAACAAAAGAAAATTAATCACCCACAGACTGCTGTAGGGCTTTTCGAAAATCCTGGCCCATAACAATTACTGCACAATTTTTGATTCAACTCAACTGGAAATCAACTTCTTAGGTTTTTTTAGTTTTCCGTTGCTGGGGTCCAACCAAACCCCTTATGGTAATCGTAGGGATATGAGGTTGTGATTGTGAGGAGCAATATGTCCTGTAAAATGTGATCGAAATTGATTATTTGTGGAAATATCATATTAAGGAGAGAAATTTATTTCCAGAATAAATTATATCAAATCAATACTATTTTATATACTTTGTATATTGAAGACAAGGAATGCTTTGAAAAACATGCATACGGTTAACATGAGTTTTATTTTCCAAAATGAACGCTTTGCAATATGAATTCCTTACTTACATATTATCAAATTATTTTGAATAATAAGAATATGATTTCGGTTTTGGGAAATGCGCAATAGCACATGAAAGTATATTTCTATGAAATGAAAATTAATAAAAAATTAAATAACGTAGAATTTTCAATTACTAAAACGAAAAACTGACAGATATAATATTAGTAATGGTCAATGCATACGGAAACCGATCTGTTCAATCTTAATTAAAATATTCTAATTTGCATAAAATTGCTCACTACAGAAAGGTTGCTTTGACATTGTGATTGAGTTAAAAACTTAATAAACTATTTAGAAAACCAAGAATAAAAATATGGTTCTAGTTGGACTGTTGATGTTTAAACATATTATGTTAAATTTTAGGTGCATGCATTAAATTTCCTTTCCATTTTATTCATTTGAAGTTATCATATACAAAATGAGTTCCGTCATCAGTCTTGTGGCTTCATGCGCAATTTTCTACATTCTGACCAATTCGATTGAAATGACCGAAAATTGTAGCATCATTAATGCAAACCGCCATGGCTGGCTCTTTTGTTTGGCTTTTCTAAAAAAACATATTGTTCTACAATTGCTTTTCAATTATTACAAATTTACATGGTAAGGTTTGTCAATAACACAAAATTTGTTTCCTGGTTCACTAATTAACCATTGAGAGACATCACTTTCAAGAGAACTTGGGTGGTCACCGATTGTAATAGGACTCGTTACTAATTTTATATTTCTGTTCAAAATCCGACAATCACTTTTCAATGTTTTATCTCTTGTTGTCCAAACTTTGATGCCTGTCTTTAATTTCTTCACAAGTACTCTTCGGTAAATCTCTGTAATTAGTCTTTTTGAAATTTACATGAAATTCTGAGCAAATTGTAATAAAAGGCGTGTTATTTATCCATTCAAATGCTTATGATGAGATTATTTGAAGATAACACGCCTTACAACAGTAAAAATGCATTCTGTTCATTGCGCTGATTATAATAGCGTTTCTCAAAAACATTTTATATTTATGTAAAAAAAATTCTGCATTTTATCTTCACCGTATAACGTGTTTCTCTGAATGAAATTATTATTATGACTATAATTTCAGCAAACTTATTTCTGTCTGCCGCATATACTGCTACTGTAAAATAAAAAATGAATTATAAAAGCAGATTTATTTTAACAGAGCAAAATTTTGCCAGATGTTTCTTCTGAAAATTTAGCAGTAACACATGTGACTTACCATATTTTGATTTTTCACTTTTACTGTATATTGTCATTTTCAATCCTTGAGCAGCTGCGGTAGAAATTTGCTGTGTAACGGTTAACGGTGGCGTTAATCTTGATTCGCCATTAACCAATTTTTTCAGATTTGGTCGAGCTGGATCATCTGGTATATCATTGTGATATATCAATGGAGTTGCAATTCTCAAGGCCATCGCTAGAAATTGCATGCATTTTATTATATTTAATTATTATTCAAATATATTTCCTTCAAATTCTTTTTCTGCATGAAATGTTAAGCATCTTTTAAATGGTTCTGCGTAAATTTAATCTTTTTCATGCAAATAAATTTACCAATTGCATCAATTTCGCTTTTTTTAATTGTCAGACAAATAAACAAATGTCCTTTCTGAATTTCTGCAGGTGGAAATACGTATCCTGTTAGCGCTTTCGGGAAACCTGGTATTGTGTGAACAATCCATGAAGCGTCATCTACGTCATTTGGGTTCATCATTAAGACTCCTGAGTAAAATTATAATTATAAAATTTTCCATTTCTTGTTTTAACATTTGTTCTTGTTACCTTTGCTGTTTGATTTTGTTTTTACTTTCGGAACATCCGGTGGAATATTGCTGTAGGCAATAAATTTGTTTGCTGCATCTGCCCTAATGACATGTTCAAGTGACTTTACAACTGCATGATTATTAGCCTGGGTAAGATCCGGAGTATTTTGCCATGTAACGGGAGCACGTCCTGCAATTAATGCCTTTCCCATATTTTGAGCTGGAGCTTTGTACACAACAACCCTATATAGGAAAATTGACAAGATGCTGAATTTTCTTGTTAATCTTATTTTTAAATTGTTATCTTGTTTATAATTGTTATGTTATTTATAAAACCTAATGCAGCAATAGTTTTGTTTATTAAGAAAATGTAAAATTAACTTTTCAGAAGAACATTTCAACTATTGCTCAAGACACGGTCCCCTTTTACATAACTGAGCAAAATTGTATCTGCAACACAAAAATGTATTTCATACTTGCTGTCATTGTACGCTAATCACTTCAGTAAGTTAATACCGCTGCTGTTTATTTGCTGGATATTTTTACCTGGATCTAGCAAACGTGCATGTAAAACAAATAAATTAATTAAAAATCCACTATTTCTTTTCTTTACTGCATGTATATCTATTTAATAAATTTTTTATTTTAAAAATATGTATTTCCATAAGTGAAAAATTGTTTATTAAAAACAACTTTTTTGTTTAAAATTTGCAATAGTATGCACGTCAAAGATGATGACATACTAATTTGTGCGTGTGGAAATTCATGTATTCTTGATCATGAATCCACATCAATTCAGTAATCCTATTGAATTGCTCTCTCTATTTCTTTATTTCAGTCAAATTAATTGTAATTTGAAATTTCGAAATAAAACACTTTTCTAATGTGGTGTTTTGATGTGGCTTTGTTAATTTAATTTTGTAACGTTCCACATTGATTTTTTTTATATTAAAACCCTCTGAAATAGTATGTTCTATCAATTTCATAATGTATTTTTACTGAATGTTGTCCATGCCTAAGGATATCAAGCAGATTATTATTTTAAATAATATCTTTACGTTGTACAAAGATCTGAACTGATTTTTTGACAAAGTAACGAATAAAATAACAAAACAAATTTATATATATTTAGAGATATGTCAAGCAACATGAATAGCATTAATTAAAGAATTTACATATGTTGACATGTTCAATATTTTTCAAACTAATTTGCAAATTTAGTACATGATGTTGCCTAATTCATAATTATTCAATGGAAATTCAGAATCATTTTCTGTTAAACTACAGTATTCACAATGATTTAAAATGCTTGGGAAAATAATGGATATAATTACATGGTAGAGTTATGACGATATCATTACAAATGTTTGGTGTCCTGCCATAGATTGCTTCTACAGTTATTCATTGTGCTACAAAAAATTCATTGCATCAACTCTATGCACCAGCAACGTATTTTATTGTTTATCAATATCATACATTCCACTAAAGTTTTGAAAGTTGTCTGTCTCTTTGCCTCCAAAAATACACGCTGTATTTCTCATATTCTGCATCAACACATAGGGCATACAGAAAGTCAAAAAACAACAATCTCTTACCAATCTGCTTCCATATTACCATTCAAATTATAACATTTTGATGTAGCTACTGAATATCTCGGAAAAGAGAAGCATAAAACAATAATCCATCCAATGCGCATGATACAGCATTCTTTATCTGCATGCATCTTGACATGCGTTAATGTTTGTTAACCTATTAAATCATTCAACAGCTGCTCTTGTTGTGGTAAATTTTCTGAATTCATTCAAATAAATATTGCTTGTAATCTTGAAAAATAAATATTTATCCGCCACATTGTAAATAAATTTTTTTTTAGCATTTGATAATTAAAATGCTAAGATTTTGTGCCTTGATTATATTCAAATTAAATAGAATTTCAACTTTGAAATAAGATGCAGTATTAATCTGGCCCTTTCAGTGTTGCTGCAGCAATGAAATTATGAATTATAAAAAAACCATCAAAAATGCTCGACAATGTATTACTTTTGTCGATCAGTGTAAATTTTGGTAATATGTGGCAAAAAGTCGACATATAAAGATTTATGTGAGATTTTATTTCAGAGTGAATGTCGAAGCACTGCCTGTCCCGCTCTGTGTGAAGACGAGCATTGCATTTTTTGCACGTTCTGTGCGTTTCATATGCGTACTTCACAACGTCCCTTTGGTCCTGTACAAAGAATACATCGAACTGACGGGTAAGTGCAACAGAAAACTGCTACTGCTCCTAGTGGTGCACTTCCATCTGACTGCAGCAAGCTGAGGGCAATATGACGACGAAATTCCAGCTCATGAGTAGACTTTTTTTTGATAAAACAGTGAATACGCCAAGCTGCCACGGTCGCTACGTTCAGCGCCTTGATGAATGGACAAAAGTTAATATCATTTTTTGCCTATTATGATTGGGCGATAAGCTTATGTATATGGCGATAGCGTCTTTTGCTTCCTCCAATATTTTTACTTGTTCACATATTCTTTCTTCTAATGAATCTTTGTCCGCCACTGACGAAGGTTTTGAAGCATCACTTCTGTTTTACCCATCGTCGTATTTTCCTCTTTACTCCTACGTAACTGCTTCATTGCAAGGATAGATGAGGAATTTAGAGAAACTGTGATGTGGCTTGAAAGCACTTCTCTTACTCAAAAAACAGTTCATCTTGCACAAATATACAAGCATTTTCAAATAATTCTGCGATACATAGGGGGGGGGGTAATTTGTCTTAGAGGATAAAGAGAAGCGAATGTTGATTTCCGTCAACTGTTCTATACATGGCGTAAACAATTACTTTCCAGTGCAGGATGTTCACAGATTTTGGTATTTGGGTGTGGTATGACCCCAGCAGTCAGTTGGACATAGCTGAGCAACTGCTCACACCCATGCTAGAAGAGTGGCTTTAACAAAACTTAGTCAGAAAGCAGTTGAGTAGTCAACATAGTCATCGCTGTAGACAAAATATTCCCTAACCTATTTGTTGCCGTTTTATGTCGAGAACAGCCTAATGTTTAGTAAATGGAACATCAATGTTTTTGATCAGTTATTAATATCAAAACGTAAGAATACATATATGTGCTACAAGAACGCGTGCCTTGAAATTAATTATGCACAGTGGATATTAAACTGTTAACGAAGAATTAGAACTGTATCAAAAAGTCAATTTTTGCCGATTTCATTGTTTAATAAAAACATAATGATATATCTAAAAATAAATTCGCTGAAGCGTTTTTATAAATATACCATCTAAAGAATTTATATGCAAAAATATAACCAAAAACATTGGTATGAAAGTAGTGTTAGGTGTTCTCAAAGTTTTGTTTTATTTAGTAAATATTGGGCAGATGAAGGTTACTAATGACACACAGAAAGCGAAGAAAGCATTTGTGATTGCTCAGAAGTTGTTTTGAATGGATTTTAAACGTTGTGCAATTTTTTATTATGAAACACTATAAACTATCTTAGGTAGATGTAACAGATCATTTTCAAGCAGGTTTCAATACTTCCAGCATTGAGCTGTCCCAATAAAAAAATTTGCATTTACATAAATTTAATTTTAAAGAAATCATTTTCATTTATTTAGCGCTTTTATTTTTATTATACATTATTCATGAAATACTTTTCAACACCATGTTTAAGCATATATACATATGTAAATGCGTAAAATATTCTTTATTCATTTACACAAACAATTTACATGCATGTTGCATATTTGCGATAATAATGGCTGCTGTCTGATTATAAGAATTATTAAAGGAAAGAAAAGACTTTGAAAGTTTCGATATTTTGCTTGGAATAAAGCTAAACAAGAGCAATAGACGTCATAACTATAGCTAAAAGAGAACACAAAAGTTCCGTGCGTTACAAGATGAGAAATCTCATCCACCACTTGTTNAACCAATTTTTTCAGATTTGGTCGAGCTGGATCATCTGGTATATCATTGTGGTATATCAGTGGAGTTGCAATTCTCAAGGCCATCGCTAAAAATTGCATGCATTTTATTATATTTAATTTTTATTCAAATATATTTGCTTCAAATTCTTTTTTTTCATGAAATCTTAAGCATCTTCCAAATAGTTCTGCGTAAATGCAATCTTTTTCATGCAAATAAATTTACCAATTGCATCAATTTCGCTTTCTTTAATTGTCAAACAGATAAACAAATGTCCTTTCTGAATTTCCGCAGGTGGAAATACGTATCCTGTTAGCGCTTTCGGGAAACCTGGTATTGTGTGAACAATCCATGCAGCTTCATCTGCAACTCCCGGATTCATCATCAAAACACCTATGTGGAATGCGATTATATGATTCGAATTTTTTGTTTTGACATTTGCTGTTGTTACCTTTGCTGTTTGATTTCGCTTTTACTTTCGGAATATCAGGTGGAATGTTATTGTATGCAATAAATTTGTTTCCGGCATTTGCCTCAATGACATGTTCAAGTGTTTTAGCAACTGCATGGTTATTAACCCCTGTAAGAACCGGAGTATTTTGCCATGCAGCGGCACCACCTCCTGCAATTAATGCCTTTCCTGTATTTTGAGCTGGAGCTTTGTATATAACAACCCTATATAGAATAAGTGATGAGTTGGTGTCTTTTCTTGTTAATCGTTTCATAATTTTTATTTTTTTATAATTAATAAATGTTATTTATAAAACCTAATGCAGCAAAAGTTTTGTTTATTGAGAAAATGTAAAATTAACTTTTCAGAAGAACATTCAACTATTGCTCAAGACACGGTCCCCTTTTACATAACTGAGCAAAATTGTATCACCAACACAAAAATGTATTTGATATTTGCTGCTACTGTACGCTAATCAATTCAGTAAGGTAATACAGCTGCTGTTTATTTGCTGGATATTTTTACCTGGATCTAGCAAACGTGCATGTAAAACAAATAAATTAATTAAAAATCCACTATTTCTTTTCTTTACTGCATGTATATCTATTTAATAAATTTTTTATTTTAAAAATATGTATTTCCATAAGTGAAAAATTGTTTATTAAAAACAACTTTTTTGTTTAAAATTTGCAATAGTATGCACGTCAAAGATGATGACATACTAATTTGTGCGTGTGGAAATTCATGTATTCTTGATCATGAATCCACATCAATTCAGTAATCCTATTGAATTGCTCTCTCTATTTCTTTATTTCAGTCAAATTAATTGTAATTTGAAATTTCGAAATAAAACACTTTTCTAATGTGGTGTTTTGATGTGGCTTTGTTAATTTAATTTTGTAACGTTCCACATTNTGCTCCTTACAAACTTCAAAAATAAATGTTTCTCCAATGCACTGTAAATAAATATTTTCTTATCAGATATAATAATTTAAATAAAGCTTCATATCTAAAATGCTATTCTTTAAAATGAATTGAACACTTATTTTCTATTAATTTATCATTTTATACATAAAATATTGTTTAAACAATAAAAGTAGTAAGGAGCAATATGTCGAGTAAATTGTGATCAAAATGGATTGTTTGCTGAAATATTATTTTAGGGAAAGAAATTTATTTCAAGAAAAATTATGTAAAATTTATTGTATACTAAAGACAGGGAATGCTGAAAAAACATGCATATGGTTAATATCAGTTTCATTTTGCAAAATGAACGCTTTACAATAGGTATTCCCCTGCTCAAATATTATCAAATTGTTTTGAATAATAAGAATATGATTGCGGTTGTTGGAAAATGCGCAGTAACACACGGAAATATGTTTCTATAAAATAAAAATTAATAGACAATTAAATAACGTTCATATTTTTTATATAAAGAATTTACAGTTATTCAAACGGAAAACTGGCATATGCAACATTAGTAATAATCAGTGCAAACGCAAATTGATGTGTTCAATCTTTGCACAATTATTCTAATTATCATAGAATTGTTCCAAACAGATACGTTGCTTTGAACATTGTGAATGAGTTTGAAATTTAATAAACTATTTAGAAAAACAAAAAATTCAAGTATAGTTCTTGCTGAACACGGCATGTTGAAATATATTTTGCAAAATTTCAAGTGCACGGAGTAAATTTTATTTTTGTTTTATTCAGTCTTGTGGCTTCATGAGCAATTTTCTACATTCTGACCAATTACATTGAATTGACCAAAAATGGTAGCGTCATCGATGCACACGGCAATTGCTGGCTCTTTAGTTTGGCTTTTCTAAAAATAGCATTCTGTTATACGACTGGTTCTAATAATTTCATATTTACATGGTATGGTTTGTCAACAGCACAAAATTTGTTTCCAGGATCACTAATTAACCAGTGAGAGACATCACTTTCAAGAGAACTTGCATGGTCACCGATTGTAATAGGACTCGTTACTAATTTTATATTTCTGTTCAAAATCCGGCAATCACTTTTCAATATTTTATCTCTTGTTGTCCAAACTTTGATGCCTGTCTTTAATTTCTTCACAAGTACTTTTCGGTAAATCTCTGTAATTAGTTTTTTTTTGAAATTTACATTAAATTCAGAGCAAGTTGCAATAAAAAAACGTGCTATTTTATCAGTTCAAATACTTATGTTGAGTTATTTTCAGAAAGCACGCCTTACAATGGCAAACGGATTTATTTTACCAAAGCAAAATTCTGCCAGATGTTTGTTCTGGAAATTTAACAGTAATACATGTGACTTACCATATTTTGATTTTTCACCTTTACTATATATTGCCACTTTTAATCCTGCAGCAGCTGCTGTTGAAATTTGCCGTGTCACTGTTAACGGTGGTGTTAATCTTGATTCACCATTAACCAATTTTTTGAGATTTGGTCGCGAATTTATCTCAGAATCTGGTATATCATTGTGATATATCAATGGAGTTGCAATTCTCAAGGCCATCGCTAGAAATTACATGCATTTTATCATATGAAATTATTATTCAAATATATTTGTTTCATATTCTTTTTCTGTACAAAATGTTAAGCATCATCCAAATAGTTCTACGTAAATTTAATGATTTTTATACAAATAAATTTACCAATTGCATCAATTTCGCTTTCTTTAATTGTCAAACAGATAAACAAATGTCCTTTCTGAATTTCTGCAGGTGGAAATACGTATCCTCTTAACGCTTTCGGGAATCCTGGTACTGTATGAACAATCCATGCAGCTTCATCTGCGCCTTGTGGATTCATCATTAACACTCCTGATAAAAATGATGATTATATAATTTTTCATTTTCTGTGCATGCGTAATATTTTTACCTTTGCTGTTTGATTTTGTTTTTACTTTGGGAATATCGGGTGGAATATTATTGTATGCAATAAATTTATTTGCATCATTTGCGGCAATGACGTGTTCAAGTGGTTTAGCAACTACATTTCCAGGAGACACGGTAAGATCCGGAGTATCTTGCCATCCCACAACCGATGCAATCAATGCTTTTCCCATATTTCGTGCTGGGGCTTTATACACAATAGCCCTATAGTAGATTAGTTAAGTAAATAAATTCTTTTGTAAATTGTTTTATAATTTTTATTACATTATTAGCAGTAATAATAATTATTTATAAAAGGTAATGTGGAAAATTTTTTCAGTAAATTCAGAAGATATAAAAATGGTAAAACAGTCTCATCTTTTACAATTTTAACATATTTGAGTAGGCCCATGAGCAGCGGAAAAATGTATTTAACATATACCACCATTGTGTACTACTAGATTCCATATATTTGTATCACCCTCTGTTTATCTCTTTTTTATTTTCATCGGTATCCACCAAATGAGCATATAATGCATATTAAATTAGTAACAAACCTCTATTTCTTTTCCTTATTACAGACATACACTGCTTAACGGTTGAGTTTTTCTTGGTTGAGTCAGAGAAAAAGAACGTTAAGTCAAACAGGGTTGTGCAGGTCGTTGTATCATATATTTATATTACATCAGTTCAACCAAAAGCCAGAGTATATAAATTCAGTTGAAATATTTATAAAAATGTTTGCATACTTTACTGTTCATATTAATCACTGTAATGATGAACCAGCCTTTGATTTCTTAATCTTGAGTTTCGTGATGATGAAACTATCAAGTGTTAACTGTATCTCCTTTATATATTTATAGTTATTTTCTCTGATATAGAATTTCTTGATAACAAGATATCATTTCAAATACATCTTATCTAGCTTTGGAACTTCGCTCATCTATAAACTATAAACTGGTCCATGATTGGTGTAATGTTGGTGATGCTGTTCTTCAGAAATTCTGCTGTTATAGTCCTCAAAAAACATATCCTTTTTTGAATCAACGATTGTTAGTTTATTATCAGTGCATAACTCTGCCAGTTATTTCAACTCGTCATTGCTAAGGCCCTCGTTGTGAGATAATGAACACAGCACACCAAAAATATATGACTGAGTATGTGAAACTTAAAATTCAAACCATTTATCTTAAACCATTGATGGAATGTATGAAATAACTCGAGCAAAATGATGTAATAAAATCGTTTCAGTGTTGTTAAAAGTCCTTAGCTAAATTTCTGGCCTTAAGGAAAATAGTGTCCCGTGACATGGTAAAAACAGCGTTTTAGCAAAACCGCGTTAGCGAGGTATGCCTGTATATCTATTTCATAATTTTTTGTCATAAAATTATGTATTTCTTCAACTGAAAACTCATGATTAAAAGCAGCTCTTGTTTTAAAATGTGCACTAGTTTGCAGGTCAATGATAATGGCATTATAGTTTGTGCTAGTGAAATTCTTGACCCTGAATTCACATGTCAGTATTTGTTTGAATTTACTTTTGTTAATGAATTGCTTTCTGTCTTTATTTCATTCAAATTAAATGTAATTTCAATTTTGAAATAAGATACTCTATGAATATGGCCCTTTTAATGTTTCTATGGCAATTGAATTTTGTAGCACTGTATATAGATTTCATATAAATAGTGAACCGCGTGTAAGAGTTCACAATGTACCAATCCTGAATACTGCCTATCTTTCATACCCGTATCCATACCGCATATCAAGCAAGTTCTTGTCATAAATAATATTTTTACGTCGTGCACACATAGGAAATGATTTTTTGACTGCTGCAATTAATTAAAGAAAACAATTTTATATATATTTAGAGATATGACAAGCAACATTACAATAGCTGAAATTAGTAGCATATGTTGGAATGTTCAAGATTTTTCAAACTAAATTGCAAATTTATTACAAGATATCGCATCCTTAATTCTTAATTATTCAATGGATATCCAAAATCATTTTCTGTTAAACTAAAATATTCACAATGATTTGAAGTTCTTAAGGAAATAATGGATTTGATTACATGATACATGATGAATCATATTATTACAAATGCTTAGTGTCCTGTCATGGGTCCCACGGTTATTCATTATTACTTTGCAAAAAATTCATTACGTAAACTTCATTGCACCAGAATTGTATTTTATTATTCATCAATGAAATACTTGTATGTAAAATATTGGAAGGGGTCTTTTTGCTACCACCACGTGTCCCTACGCGTATTCAGCGTCACGTTACGAACAAAGAGGAAATTATGAAATTGTCAATCCCTTACCAATCTGCTTCCGCAGCACCATTTGAGTTATAACATTTTGATGTTGCTTCTAAATATCTGGGAAAACCAAACAATAAAACAAAAATCCATCTGATGTGCGTTATAAGGCATTCTACATTAACAAGCATTTTTGGATAACGTCTGTTACCCTACTAAATTATTAATCAGCTTCTTTTGTTGTAAATTTTCTGAGATTTATTCTTCGGTCAAATAAATATAGCTTGTAAACTTTAGAAATAAATGTTTATCCATTGGACTATAAACAAATATATTCTTTTATCATGTAATAATCTAAGAAAACTTGTTTAAATGTTTTTATTTGAAATGAATTCTCATTTAAATCATTATTTCTGCAATATTTTATTGTTTTGTTGTTTCATTTTGAACATCATAAGTAATTTGTTTCTAACGTACATAATAATTTGGTTCAAGAGATCATAACCGTAAGATTATTTTACTTTTATTTCTTTATTTATTAATATATTTCCTCATATTTCTATAAATAATTTCAGCTACTTTATTTTGTTTTTGTAATATATTTGGGAATATCATGTAAATTGTTTTTTTAATGTTGTACATAACTTTTTTTAAATTCTGCATCTGTATTTATAGAAACATTGCAGTAAAATGAAGCGAGGCTAAGAAATTGAAAAAATGTTGACTATTTTGAAAGTAATAAAAAATCAGAAAAAAGAAAAAGTAGTATTTAACCATAGCAAACAAAAATTTCAGAACCGATAGAAAACATCTTCATAAAGTAAGCAAACAGTTGATCTTTCTTGAATGTACACACTTCACCGCTGCAAGTATAACTTCTGTGACACAGAAATGTTTGATTTTTAAATCACATATCAAATGTGACAGAAATGCTATTAGTTTATACCTTGAAATTTTGTGTAAAATAAAAGCGCATCAATTTTTGATTGCTTATATATATATATATATATGTAATATGCTGCATCTGATATAAATATAGCAGCATTAAAAATTCCCAGTGCGCATATAGCGCAAATAAAACAAATATAAAAATCTATTTATTTTTTCTATTGCATGTATATCAATTTCATAAATTTTTTCATTACATAAATGTGTATTACCCTAACTGGAAAATGACTGATAAGAAAGAACTGCATTTTCAATTTGCATTAGTTGGCAAGTCAACAATAATAGCATTCCAATTTGTGCGAGTGTTACTTCAGGTATTCTTGACCATGAATCCATAGGTAATTAATTTAAATAATTTTTCCAGTTGAACTGCGTAGTTTCTTTATTTCATTCCAATTAAATATAATTTGAATTTTAAAAAAAAACTACTAAACTAAAATTCGGCATTTAGGATGCTGCTGCAGCAATTAAATTTCGCAACATTGCATATAGATTTCACATGAATATTGAAATTGGTTGTAATAGCATATGGCTATCATTTCATAATGTTCCACCACTGAAATCTGTCCTTGCACGACAAAGCAAAGCAATCAGATTCTTTTCTTAAATAGTATCTTCACAATGTGATAAGATGGGAACAGGTTTTCCAACGAAATAAGAAATAAAATAAAAGAAATTTAAGTATATTCAAGATATGTGAAACAACATAAAAACAGCTCAAATTAGATAATTTACATATGTCAGCATGTTCAGGATTTTGCAGACTAATTCGCAAATTTATAATAAATTCCATTGCAAGCTGCTGCAAGCAAAAACTGCATTCTTGTGAAAATTTAATTTAATGGATATCAAAAATCATTTTCATCTGAACAAAAATAATTGAGCTGTCTCGATAAATAATGATATGAATACATGATAAAATTAAAATGATATAATTGCAAATGTTTTATACGTTCTGCCATAGCTGTCGCTTTGTATTGAAATGTGCATTATTGTACTGAAAACAGTTCTTTAAAAACTTAAATCCATCACCAACGTATTTTATATTTTATCAATAAAATACATTCAAAAGAAATGTTGAAAATCATCTCTTTGCGTTAAGAAGGCGCTACGCATAAACTGCATCAACGTTCTGAACAAACAGAAAATTAAAATATGGCAATCACTTACCAATCAGCTAGCACACTTCCATCTAAATTATAACATTTTGATGTAGCTAGAGAATATCTGGGAAAAGAGAACCATAAAACAAAAACCCATCTAATATGCAT
>JYDL01000241.1:0-17407 GCA_001447455.1 Trichinella nelsoni | reverse complement strand
TAGAAGATAAACAGTAAAGCTTAGAATAAAAAAGTGACCATTAAAAAGAAACCAAAATTTGACAAATAGAATGCATGAAAATGACAACCAGTAAAATTTAGATTCCCAACAGCGAGTAAAATTCATCGCAACAACAACTAATGAAATTTAGTCGCCGTGTAAACCAATAAAATTTAAAACCAATCAGAGTTCTACGAAAAATTTACAACCAATCAAAGTGTGAAGCGGCATGTCTCTGATATATACTCAGGGTCTATCCCGTTTTATGCTCACGCTAAAGAAAGATTTCTTTGTGAAAAACATTGAAATATACATGTATTTTCTGCTGAAACAATTTAAAGAGTTCAGTTTAAAATACATCATCATACAGTATGCAGTGATATCATGGCAGTAATACTGTAATCAGTACTGGTTTCTTTAAAATGACCATATTTTTAAGGATGCTTTCTAGATTTTTCAAAATGGTTACTATTTTTTGAATATTCACTTGGAAAAGTAGATTTGGTGATAGAAATAAATTCTAGAAATTCATTCGTCAAGGTTTTAATTAATGACAAATTTTAACAATTATGATTGTTTTTAACAAATCACATTATTTAATTTTAAGATCAACGGATCTGATCAATTTAGTCAGTTTATTAAAACATTGGTGATTAGAGAATAATTTGTAAATTAAATTAACGCCTAATCAAGTATTACTGTAAAATACAGTTAAATAATATGTTACATTTCAAATTACTTAAAAACGTGCAAAATGCTAATACTTTTTACCTAATATTGAAACCTATAAATACTGTTCTTTAATGCAGTTTACAAATCAATTATTATCACATTTTTGATGTAAATGATGAAGGGTTTAAATACCACGTAGGAAAACAGGAAACTGAACGTATGCTGAATGCTTGGCGCTCAATTCATTGCGTGTTTCTATAAGTTCTCGATACTTTTACAATTAAGAGATACGCTAGTTCACATTCGCTTCACATTTAGTTGTACTGCTAAAGCGTTTGCTTGCATATTGCATTTCGTGATTGTGTACATAGAAAAATTTTTTAAGTTGACATTTCGCTTCTCTATATTAGCATAACCAGTTTTGTTTTGCTTCAATTCTTAAGTAGATATAGTACCGATTCGATGCAACTATATTGAATTTGTTGCGAGATGCGTATTGTGACATTCATCTTGATTTGTAAGGAAATCGGCTTATTTAGGACACAGTATATATAATTTTGAAGATACAAGGCAATTGTTTATGTGCAACTGAATTCTAAGATTGACGCAAGTCATTGGGCGTTGTTTTGGAAGGCACGTGTTGTGGGAATAGAGACTCGGGGGCAGGGTTAACATAAAAAAAAATTGAAATATATAATTAATAAAAATTAAACTTTTTGCATATAAGTAAGTTAGTTTGGAATTATAGCCTTGAAGTTCTTCTCCTTCATGATAAGGATGATGATATGAATGAAAAGATAAAAGAAGGCGTTACAATTTGGCGATTAAAATCAATGTAGTGACCTCATTTTATTTTCAAAGAAAGTGAAGTTATTGGACATATATTTTTGATCCAAAGATGTTTCTTCTTGCCCATTGTCACCATTCTCAGTTACGGACTTCACGATCTAAATTTCAGTGTTCAACTATAAATGAAGCTGGTTTTGCTTATTTCTGAAATAAAAAGTACCTTCTGATTCTTCCTCTGTTCTGATGGATTTATGGACTGATATAAATTCTTCATGGCATATCAACTTCATTTTCACCTTGCCTAACAATAAATAATATTAAAGTTGTGAAAACAATGTGGGCACTCGAAATACTTACTACTGAAATTCAGGTTAATTTGCTTTGTTTTTCGACTCTTATCTTCTGCAACCATTTCCAATTTTATTACCACCTCTGAATATTATTATGTAGATTTATTTTATTATGCATAAATAATCATTATTTACTGAATTCATTAGATGAAGAAAATCAGAAATATTCTATCAAGTGAATGCTATTACTTAATTCTTAAATAGGGTTTCATGATCATGTGTGTGTTGGAAATATTCAACATGCTAGTGTAACAGATCATCAGTTTCAGTACAAGAGTATTAGTTTTGAACGCAAGCTTGCTTATTTTAAACGTGAACACCAAACGAATCATGTTTAATAATGCTTACTTTTTTTACCATCGATCGTTTCCGTTGTCATTTTCAGGGTGTCTTTTTCACCCATCATTAACGATATTCCGCTTTCTGTGAAGCGAAACAATTCAAATTCAGACATTGTAATGAATACTAGAGTGAATATTACTGGAGTGAACGTATACCGTGACAAGGTTAATGATTTTAAAGTACAATTTACTTTGAGGTTTTCTGATTTCTTAAATTAAAATTATTTTAATGAAATTATAGTTGAAATCTTTATTTATGGTTTTATTCAAATTTAGAAAATCTTTTAATTTCTGTTGTTGTATTGGAACAAAGCGAACATATCATGCGGAAACGAAAAATTTAGTACTTGAAAATGAGATTGGTTTCTGTATGGAATTGAATTTTCATTATTTTCTTTCTTTTCTTTTTTGAATAGTTTTCATGGCTTGCATTTTGTTGTATTAAAAATTTTTTTAATTGTAATTAATTACTAATGCATAAAATTTTTTGTAAAATAAAGTTGTGAAATATCCTTTTAATTTCCTTTTATTAGGTTTCTTACGTTTCAATATTTTACTTTTCTGTTTTCTATGGTTTATTTTTTTATGGTAATATTTGAGAAGTTGTGTATATTTCTTGATCTAGTGTGCTTTTATTATACTGCATTGTAATGTAATGTAATGTGGTAGTATGCTGTCGGAATTAGAAATTTAATGCCGCAAAATAGCATAGGGTTTATTTAGCTTCTTATATTATCAGTTATCAAGTGCAGCTAGTTTTACCTGGTTACTTATTACTGTACATATTGACGACTCATCAATTTATGCATATGTATTGGAGAAGCGTGTTGTACGTTTTGTAAGCTACGTGTTTTCAGAGTCATGTCAGACCACAGCAGTGCAGTGTTTGCGTGTTTACACTGCCAGTTTAATATCTCTGAGAGCTCAGATGTTTCATATATTCTCCGTTGGCCGCGCATTTATATAGATTAAGTTCCTGAATGGTCTTTTGAATATATTTTTGATCACATAAAATTGTAATACATAACATTCTTTCTCCCTAACGTTCATTGTCTAGCCTGTGAAAAGCGGTGGAGAGTGGTTTCCAAACGACATGTTAGCTCTTCCTCATCACTCCCTGCAATAAGGTTTCCATCAAAATATGGCTTGAATGCTAGCAACAGTTTTATCAATGATATTTCGAAAAATTTCAGGAGCAGCGCTGATGCCAAATTGTAAGCGTTTGGCTCGAAAAGTGCCATGATGAGTGATGATTGTTTGCGCATCGGCCGTAGCGTCATCAACTCTCAATTATTGCTATGCCTGCGCTGAATCTAATCTAAGTTAGTGAAAATTTTCTTCCTGAAGCGACGTTAACAATTGATTAACAGCTGTGCGCAAGTATACATGCTTCCTTAAGCATTATTTACGGTGTATTTGTCATCTCCTTATATGCATACTCTTCCGTCAGGATTTACTAGTGTAGAAATTAAAGATGACCAAATTGGATGATTCACTGGTTCTAGAATTCTTTGCTCAATTAGCTTATCCAGTTCTGTATCAGTTTTTTCTTTCAGTGCATAAAGAACCTTTCGTGACTTTATGCAAATAGGGGTGTCGTTTGGATTCAACTTTAATGTGACTGATTTTCCAGTGTACTTATTCAATTTCTCTGTAAATGCAGATCAGCATTTTTATAACACTTCTGATACTGGTAGAGAATTTGGTATCAAATGATGTATACCACTTATATTTATGCCAAGAGGTTCAAACCGGTTAAGTCTCAGTAGATTTAGACAGTGTTCGTTCACGACAATAAGAGTCACTGTGCGATGGATATTTCCATATTGCACATTCACTAAACAAATTCCTTTCACGTTTACCAATTCACCCTGAAAAGTTGCCAATTTGAGAACAATCATTTCCAACTGAAATTTGTTGCTTGTGACAACTTTCAGAAAACGTATTCAGAAACAATAGCGAATTCTGAACCAGTGTCGATTTTTATTTTCATGGAAGGTGATCGATCAATAACAATTGATACTCTAATCTAGCGTTTTTCAAATGAGGTTGCGTTAGCGGTGTCCAGGGCTTTCGCGAAGTGTTGTCACAAGTGCAAACTGTCTGAAAAAAGGTGTTGAAAAAGAAAAAGACGTTTGAAAAATTATGCAGGGGTTGCGCGAAACAAAAAAGTAACATTCAGCAGATAAAATTGTTGAGAAACCGCTGCTCTAATCTTTCTTGACAATACATATGATTGATGATGTTTTGCCAGTTTGTCTGAGATTGTTGAGTAGCAGTGAATCTGGAAGCCTTGAGTTCAGATTGTTAACAGATGCCATGTCATGGATTATCATTATTATTATTATTATTATTATTATTATTATTACTATGATTATTTTCTCATGAGAAATTTAACTTTCTCTGAAACTTTATTTTCTATTTCTTAAAAATAACGTGCACACAGTATTCGCTCATTTTACTATAATCGTCTATGGCGTATTTCTTCTTTTAAAACGGCATTGTTCTTCTTGTTATTCTTTTTTTAAAATATGCACTCATCTGGTTAGTAATGTTCTATTTGATTTTTGATAAAACAACAGTGTTAGCTGAAAATAATTTTCTGTAAATTATTGTTATTTAAATATGCAGTATTTACCAGACAATATTACTTTTTAGGCATAAAAAAATTGTTTGTTAAAAAACACATGTAAGCAGTGTCATCTTCGAAAATGCTTTATGAAGCAGCTCATCTTCCTGCCAGCATTCCTTGCTGTCATGATGCATGCTGAAAACAATGATGGAGCCGCTTTTGTTGTCTGCTTTTCACCTGCGGTGATTCTGATCAGTGTTTTATTGCACATGCTTCCAAAAGAAAGCTGACCAACAAACGGCTATCATGTATGCCACTGATTTTGCAGTAGCGGTGAACAACTAGAAATTAAACTAAACGACCGTTTATTTATAAACTGTTTTGTTTTCAATATTTGATTTCCTTAAGAGTCATCAGATTTTTACTGACGTGTCGATATATTAATCACAAATTTCACTTATATACAACAATTGTCAACTTACCCTTTCAATTCAACCTCACTTACATTGCTTGATTATTTTATTTTAAAATAAAAAAGTCTGTTTTTCAATTGATATATACTGCTCTATACATAGGTACAGTAGCGATGTACTGTATAATATATCATATATAAACATATATCTTAAAATTATAGGTGCATTAGTTGAAATATTTCACGTAAATTTTTTAATTTTGAGATTCACCAAATCAATATCAAAGACCTTATAAAATTCCAAGGCCAATCAGAATAGGATGGAAAATTTTCTTATGAATTTAAAATGAACTATTAGAAACGATTGTGTCAAAAGTATTTTAAATGTTCTGCATTCTGCAATAATATATGCATATAATCAAGGGCGTTGATAAGTCTAATTTGTAGGGAGGAGCGGATATAGTATCCAGAGGATTTATCATAGACTTGCATTATTTATATATTATACATATCAGTCTGACGAGAAACAAAATAGTGCAATTTTTTATTCAAACATAAGTGGAATGTCAAGCAGGTATTTTCGAAAACATGCAAATAAATAATTTTAATTGGATTTCAAACGAACGGCACGTTTCAATCCCGTTTGAGACTGAATTTGTCTATTACGCGATCAATATCAATGGAAAAATCAGATTGAATGTACATTCTTGCATGTCGTTCTATCATGGTAGTCCGGAAATAGTTTTTTTATATATTTCAGTGCAGTAAAACTTCGTTCTGCGCTGTCTCAAGCGATTGGGAAAGTGACGAAATTTTGTAGAAGTAAGGACACATTTGAGTAATAATCTTTAGGGCAAAATGCTACAGGAGTTGACCTAATTTCCCTGACAAACTCTGCCTACTTTTTCACGGTAAATTTCATTGGTTGCTGCTCTGATGCACGCATCTAAATTGCATTTGTTTTCGCTCTTACTCATTTTATATGAAAAATACTGATTTTTTAGCATTTAAATCCTCCCATCAGATGGATTGTCCCCGATGTGCCCTGTTCGCTTAGGCAATTTTGAGTTAAGCACTCCCTTCTCTTTGCAACCTAATCTCACCAAACTGACAACCAATGAAATTTAGCTGCGCGTATCAGAGCAACAACGAATGAAATTTCGATGAGAAAAAGTAGGCGGATTTTTTTGAGGGGAAATCTGTACTAGACTATTTCTGCTTTGTTATTAGCTGTTGACTTAATTTCGTTTCTATTTCTGCATGCCATTTGTGCTTTGTCATGCTTGCCTTGTTTTTCTGCTAAATGCAAAGTCAACAACACCAATCTTACTCTGTTCTTCGCTGTCTTGGCTTTGATTTCTACTTATTGCGACATATCTTGCAGTGATCTGTCTAAGTATCAGTTTTCTGAAAACTTACACAACTGTGTAAATGCAAATTGTCTGTAATAATTCCATTGTGAGACTCTGGAAATTATGGGTCAATAATTAATAAGTAAGTTTCATCTTTTACTTTATTCACGTTTTTGTCAATGAATACAATGTTCACGCATTTCATTCATTAGTTTCAGAGTAAAATTAATGTAGAATTCATCCATTAGTTTTAAGGTGAAAATTCATAATATGCAAAAGTGATGAACGCCTGAGCAGCTACGCATAAAATTGTAAAATGGCGCATTTGCATTTAAAAAGTCAAGAAAGACAATAAACATTTTTGATTATGTTCAAACGTGTTATAATCTGTTGCTAAAAGACTGCCTATCAACAATATCATGGCTAATTTTTACAAAGTGTTTTAATTGTTATTTTTTTGTGTCATAGCATGATATTTTTTCGAAAAATAAATTTTATTTTATTATTATATTTTTACAATATGTATTTTTTACAAATAAAAACCATCGATTTGAAATCAAAACAATTGTGCATATGTACTTGTTTATTACAATGATATACTGTAAGTACTATGTTGAGTTCTACGCATCCCATGATGTAGTTGATCCAGAATGATGATCTAGTTGAAGTGTAATTAAGATGAAATGGGACTTATATATTTATTAAAAGAAATTTGTTTTATTTTTTTCACTTTATCTTTGAAATCAATTTACGTAATACGCAACCATGTTTTTTTCAGTAATTTATAAATTCTTATATATGTATGCATTTTTATAGGATTTTTAAATTGAGGATGTTGCCTTCAGTTTTTCTAAATATTTTTGTAAGTTTGAATTTGCTGAAATACATTTTTTTAGTATGGTGTTTTCTTTAAAGATGTTCCTAGAAGTAAATACTTTACCAATTTGAAATAAATTTTGCAGGGAGCATATTATTCGAACTGTTATTTTTAGTTTGAAATTGTTGGAAAGAGACCATCGTGCCGTCGATAATGAGTCAATTTCTGTTAACTAGCGATTACTTACCTACCAGCTCGGACTGCCATGAATATTTGAGTTTGTCTAATGACAGCTGGATAGATATACACGAATGGTTCAAAGGAGAAGCCGAACGTAACTGTTACTTTACACTTAAAACCCGGTTCTATTTCTATTTTTAGGTTTAGCGGTTGGCGAAATCGTAATGCCATCTGAGTATTAATATTTAATCATATTATTATAATTCTTTTCTGTTTAATGACTTACTGTTTTCTTTTTAGATTTCTTTTGTCCAAAACTGTATCAGTGTTAGATATAAACAATGGTAAACTTTATTCATATGAAGAAATAGATCCAATATTATCGTGGTATTATAAGCTTGCTGTGAAGGTTTGTAATTAGTTATAATTTATTATTTGCGGGTTTTGTCTTATTCGTTTAATATCTGAAGAATATTAATAATTGAAGTGCTGTGGATCAAGAATCTGCTAGGTCATATTTTGTGTTTAAAAATTGATATTTTATTTTTGTTACGATGTACCGTATGCAATTATCAAGTTCAAATTTATATTATCGAAAAATTTATATTTTAAAAATTTAATTTCAGAAAGGTCAAGTTTTGCTGAAAGATATGCCGCATGAAGAATTGATTAAAGTGTTTGATGCAATTTTTGTTACCATGGTATGTATTTTTATTTCTTTTTGTGTAATCGCTTATGCGTTTGGTTTTGTTCAGGTTTCGTGGATGATAAATTACCATGTTATGGATGGCATTTTCAGAAATTTGTACTTGCATCATCCAGGCAATATTGAGTATACGTATTTATCAGCATATTGTAATCTGGCTCTTAAGTGCATTTCGCTCATCATTTCCATTCTACGCAGAGGAGGAGTTTGTGATGAGGTAGTATTTTTATAATATTATGATTGCAGGTTGCAGCAGATTCAATTTTTGAAACATTAATGGATTTTTTATTTATTTTAATCAATATGTATTCATTTTTATGTATTGTAATGAATGATGGTTGCCGTTTGTAGTTTTTTTTTATCATTTTGTTTGCATAAGTTTGCAGTAAATTATCAATTTTAGCAGGACTTTCATTACTTGCCATTACCATCTGACATTATTACTGGAAATCTTCACTTGGCAGCTCATGTTAGTGCTGCAGATGTCATTTGCCAAGCCTGCCAAGCTGATACACAAGCCTACAACCAAGCGCAGGTATTAATTAATATTTATTATGATTATTACAATATTTTTTGCTGCTTTGGTAAATGTTGTTTGTTTTTTCAATACGTTATTGTGAAATGTTGCTTGGTGGTACATGTAAACATTAAGTAACTTGTTGCACGCAAACATTTCGACTTGATATTTGAGAAAAAAATGCATATTTCAGTAGTACTAGGCAATTATTAACATTATTATTATTATTATTTAATTGTTCAAGTGTATAATTGTTATTTTATTAACATTATGTTATATTTGTTGAGGTAATGTTTGTTTATGATAAAATTTTAGTCAGATTCAAAGCAGCATCCGTCGCCTGCTGCAGAACTCGCCGTAAGAGAAATTTTGCTTTGTTATTCATATTCTGGTCATTTTTTTCGAATTTCTAATATTTAGTCAAACCAATTATCTGAAATTCGAGCGCGCATTTCTTTTCTGTTGCAGTTCTACTACGTACTGCACCATTGCAGTAACACGAAATGCGAAAACGTGGATGAGGTATTTTGCAGTTTATTTATTTATTTATTTTAACAACCTGTTTTAGTTGTTTGATGAAATGCTTTCAAAAAGCAACATGAACGTAAGACATTCGAATTACATATGCCATCGGCTGCTTAAACGCATAGAAACGAATGCTAGTCAGGCAGACGGATACACAGACAAAGGCAGAATTTTGATGGAATTGTAACTTTTTGTAAAGAAATTTTATAATTCCTTTTTTTCAGATTATATTCCTAATTTACCATTTATGGCACCGAATTCGGCGTATGCGAATTATATGGAGAAGAGTCGCACTTGTTTTGTCACCATGCATGCTAGTGTAAATTATATGAAATTGTTGCTGATAAGAATCGATTTGATGATGGATTTTCAAGAGAAAAAGAAAGCTAGTCTTTTTGAAAATTTAGTATTTATTTTTGAAACATTCCTTTTTTCAATGCATTGTAGTTTTGTACATTTTCTTCTAGACTACGTTTATTCATTCCTGCAGAGGAGAAGCGGATCCATTAGTCAGATCACTGATGCAAGTAAGTAATGTGGAAATGATATGCGGACGGATGTCGTTTAATCAGTTGGCTTTATTTTTGAAGATTATGTTCAATCCTGGCAATTATGAAAGAAGTGCATTTGATTTTCAAATTCTCACATCAATGTGCGACTTTTTGGGACCTGCAACAATGCTGAAATTGTGAGTACATTTAATTTGTACAGTATGGAAAAATTCGATAAATCATTTCTTTTCCAATGTTCTTTTGTGTTGATTTTATACAAGAAAGGGAAAAGCATGCTTTTACACATTTTTGCAGCAGCAGTTTTATGTGCGTGTTATTATTCTAGGTCGGAACGCATAAACAGATCGGCTAATTATGGTCCATTTCGCGACATTCTCAATAAATCAGCTGCGGCATTTCCTGAGTTGTATCGAGCTTATGGATACAATGATTCACGCAGAATTTATCATCTTAGAAAATCGTTGATCACATTCAGAAATTTGATGAACAGCGTAAACAATTTTATCATAATATTTGAATTGGGTTTTTTGATGATGTGATGGTTTAATCTTTTTGTTCAGGCAAAAAATTTGGATAATATTCTGACTAAAAATGAAACCAATTTGGAAAATTACGGGCAATTTTCAGCATTTTTTGAGCACATAATGTTGGACATTGTTCGTGAAATTTCTCTCAACGCTTTGGCATTGAAACTCTACGAACCTTACGATCTGTTGTTTGTCTTTGAATTTCTTCACAAGAAGGTGATCAATCGAAAATTGGAAATTCTACGACACGTTCAGCATTGCACAGTTGAAACCAATTTTAAATCAGGTATATAGTATTTATTTATTTATTTATTTATTTATTTATTTATTTATTTTATGATGATTGTTTTTTTTTGTCTTTTGCAGAAGAACATACTACTCCTTTCTATTTCCCGTGGCTTTATTATGAAGAACTGATCTCAGCAGAAATTGTGGATGTATACTTTTTGGTCTGTATAATAATTTATTTATTGACTAGTATTGAAAAAAGTTATCAATTTTTATTTTTTTTATTCTTTCTGTTCTGTAGTTCACTGCATACATGAATAGTATGACTGAAATCAAGTTGCCTTACTACTTCAAGAAACCTGATGATTTGGAAATTCATTTTAAGCGAAAATTTCCCGAAATAGTTATACTTAACGATTATTTGTCGTTTGGCTTGAAAGAGTACACGTATCAGTGCTTGTACATAATATTTATTATTTTAATTGACAGTTATTTTTAATGGACAGTTAATTGCTTCTTGTAACAGGCATAAAAGATCAAGTGCGGAGGGCATTGCTGCGCTTCAGTCGTGCTGCAAACCGTTTGAATCACCAGATATTCCATTCAAGTCAAATGAGGTAATGCTATTTGTGCTTGCTTGTTCAATCTTTCAAATAAGCACACATTGAAGTTATTTTCTGAAAAAAGAAACAAAATTTTCATTTTATGTTTTTCTTTTGCTATTTGTCATATTATTTGTTTTGATTTGGATTATAATATTATTTATTTGTAATTTATGCTCAATTTAATCAAGTTTTAATTTCATTGATTGTTAAGTGAAATTTGAAATAAATATTTTTCGGTTACATTTATTTGTAAATGAAAATTTTTAATCAATTTGTATCTCGTATATTGTGTATTTTTTGCATATGAATAATTTCAGTTTGCGAGATTGGAAACGTTAGCAAACAAGAATCGTGTATTAGCGAATTTGATGTGCAATGCAAAGGACCGATTTATGCCGGTAAGCATTCTTTTGTACAAGCATTGGATGTTCATTTTTACATTTTTTAAACGGAAATAGGATGGAGAGGCAATTTTGGCAGTAGATATTGTTTGCAATATTGCATTGTCAATCATATATTCGGTTGTTTGTTTGCAGGTTGGTTTTGAAATAAATCCCAGCGTGCATTACCTGTGGCCGTTGATAAAAATTCGTGATAAGAATCAGAAGACAGTTGACCCTAAGGCGAAAGACCAGGCAAAGAAAGAATAACATTTGACAAGAGCGTTTCTGTTGTGGAATTTTTTATTTTGTTTGAATTTTGTGACGTTGAGCATTCGGTACGGTATCTCCGCCGTATATATGTGATTTTCAAAATGCGTCCAGTTGTGTTGTGTGTTTTTGGTAGTTGCGCGCCCATTTAGGAACATCATCAGTGTGCAGTGTTCTTTGAAGTATAATAAAAAGTTTTCAGGCAGTTCTGGCTATGGATATGCACTGTCCATGCGTTGGACACTTTTGGCACAATGTTTTTCTTGGTTTTATGATAATTCGTTCTGATTTTTCAGTTTTCACCAGTCGAACCAGCAGCGCGAACATTTTCATGCACCGATTCTTTGTTTTAGGCAGAATAAATGATTAAATTGATATTTAAAATTTTGGAAAGTTCACATAGAAACTTTTTAAATAAACTTGAAATTTCACAACTCATTTTTCATTCAACAACTCAGCAAACTATCATGGAGGAGGGAAGAAGAAATTTTTTTTATCAGAAATGCATGGTTTTCTGTCTTTCATTATTATTTATCATTAAGTTCGAGTGATTTGAATGTTAAATTTAAGATTGTGCGTTTTATTTTAATTTAAATGTCGTTCATTCTGAGGGATAATCTTGACTTCTTATTACAGCAATACCGTTGGAAATTGTTAATGCTTTATTATCTTATAATACTGTAATACTGTATTCGATGAATTTACTTTTGGGTAGATCATCGGTTCTAGTTGTGAAAGATTTGTAAGACCAGTCTGAATTTTATTTTATTATTTATATTTTATCATTTTCCATGTTCAGTTTTGTTCTTTATCATATTATTCAATATTACTGAAGTAATTCTTTGATGTGTAAATGATATATTTCAACGTTGTCATATTCTTTTATGGGAATAATTTGTTTATATGCATTATTTATGTTTAGGTATACATCCGTCAGTTTTGCTGAAATGTCTGGATATTTATCGATAACGTCTGTTGCGAAAAGTTTGTGCGATTCGTTGACCAAAAACAGTTCAGTGATAATTCCTGATCCAACTCTGTTTTGCCAAAAATGGATAACGTTGAAGCGCGCGTTTCCGGACAAACTACAGGTATCATTTTCAAGTTTATTTTATCGAGATGATTATTATTATTATTACAAATTATTCACTTTTTGTGTTTAGGTTGTTTCTGATTTTGACAAAACTCTCTCAAAATATCAACTGAAAAATGGTGATTTGGCTTGGTCAACACATGACGTTGTCGAGCAAAGCATATTTCAGACAGATAAGGAAATTTTTGCGCAGGTACTTTCTTGTTTGTGGTAGTTTGTTTTCCAAGTAAATAATTAGAAGTTTAGTTTAACAGTTTGCGAGAAAAATATTATCCAGTTGAATTTGATCCTCACATGAGCGACGAAGATAAAATTCCGTCTATGGAACATTGGTAGGATGTATTGTTTTTTTTTCTTTTTCTTTCTCAGAATAATTATTTCGATGAAAAGAATTATCAATTAATGGAATTTTGAAAATCATCTTCAAAAGTGTCAATGGTGGAAAAGTTTTGATTTGTAATTTTAATGTATAAATTAACGTTTTGATTTGTAAAATATGAATTTAATGTAACATTTGAATATTGTTTTTCGGTTTTGCTTTTGTAGACGTTGAAAAAAGCGTTGATTTTCAGGTGGAAAAGCTGTCACGACCTGATTGTGAAGTCGAAAATCAAGGCCAGCTGTTTGGAAGCTTTCACTGCGAAATCAAAGTTAATACTCAGGTTTGTACGTTGCTTGTGAATTTTTTAATAACTTATTCCAAAAGGAAGTCTGTTTCTAGAAGGGAAGTTTCTGTGTTTTTCGACATCTTGCAGAGGAACAGAATTCCGTTCATAATTTTCTCTGCCGGCATTGGTGACGTGATTACTTACGTTTTGAAGCGACATTTGAAAGGTGTTCCAGAGAATGTTCATTTAATTAGCAACTTTTTTGAACTGAACGACGAAGTATATATTTATATATATATATATATATATACATTTTGAAACGAACGATAAAGCTGGCCTTGCAAATAATCACCAGTTTTGCTCAATTTTCACTGCTCTGTTGCTTGCAGGGCATTGTATGCGGCTTCAAAGAACCAATGATACACACTTTCAACAAAAATGCATCGGTCATTGTTGACGAAGGGAAATGCTTTTATGAAAAAATTCACAATCGAGACTGCGTGCTGCTTATTGGCGATAGCCTTGGCGACGTGCACATGGATGTTGGTGTTGTAACGGAAAGGTGTATTTTGAAAGTTGGTTTTTTGAACGAAAATGTAAGGACATTTTGTTTTTTTTCTTTGGACACTGTTTTCAAGCGAAGAAGCGTTATTGTTGTTGTTTTTTTATTGCTTTTTAATTCTAGTGTGAAAAGCTGAAGCAGCGTTATAAATCCGAATACGACGTGATCATATGCAACGATCAAACTTTCCGCATCCCGAATCATATCCTGCAAAGTATGCTTCACACGACTTCGTAAGTCCTCCACCAGGGCTTGTTGCGTGATTTTATTTAAGTTTATTTTATTTCTTTGTATTCTTTTCTTCAATTCTCTTTTGATGATGCGATGCTGCTTTTTATTGGGCATCATAGGCTTTCTGTGAACATTTTATGTTTTTATTTTTACACATATACGACTATCCAATTTTATACCTGCTTTGGCAGTGGAACTATGGAACTACAGTAGAAATGAATACCTGAAGATGTATTACTATTAATGGAATGTTTGCTCTCTTTTCATTTTAGCGACCAAAAATGTTTTTTTCTCGAAACACTTATAAATTTCAGCAATTCGGTTATAGTCTTGTATTTCAGTTATTAATTCTGAAATTGTTTCGAATAGCACTCGCTTGCAAAGGCAGCAGTGTATGCATTTTACAACTTTTTCAATTTTTCACTTTCTAGTATTGAAATTGTTTTAAATTATTCCTTCACCAGTGGTGACAAATTATACTGTGTAAAGAAGTTGACCATATCATTGTAATCCGTGCATCGTTTTGGACCAGTCTGACATTTTACTTTTTGAAATTCCATTTTAGAATTAGTGTTTTAATAAATTTGACATTTTCCTTTGTTTGTTCGACAATGGCTAATATGTGTTTCTGATATTTTGAAATTGAATTTGCAAGTGCAGCAATTGAAATCGCGATGGGGGAAGGTTTTCATTTTATTTCACATTGAAAAGTTATTAATTTGCAGCGGTATTGTTTTAACAAAATTCGCAACGTTGAATGGGACAGTTCATCTGGGAATCTGTTTGGCAAGTGATTGCCGTGTTCAGTGCTTTTGTAGTAAATTCGCTTGTAATTTTTTTTCTTCGAAGTTCGTTTTTCTCACGTTAGGCTGTCGTTACTGTACTCACCGCTGACACTGCTCCATAACATGTATGATAAACAGTGTCGACGAATGTAACCGGTAGAAAATGATGGCGAAACGAAAATCTAATTATCAAACTCAAATTTGACCAAATATCGGATGCTGCTGAAATATCCAAAATACCAAAAAATTTAAAAACAATACCCAAAATGTTGCTTATGCGGCAACACTATTTAAAGGCGCACAAAAATATGCCACAAATTGCAAAGCATATCTTGTCTCTTTATGAAACTATTTTCTCACTGAAAGCCATTCCTTTCCTGTTGTATTTCGTATTTCGTTTCGCCGGTTGCGTGCTGTCCACGTTTCATCTGTCGCTGAATTATCCAAATTTCAGTGAAATTTTAACAATGTGCATTTGAAAAGTCGTTTCCATCCGCAACGACCGCGTTGACATCAATTGCAATACAATTGGAAATGATAATGAGAAATGGAGATGTGTGCACAGCGATAGTGTTTTGCAGTGACAGAGAGATCACTGAATGAACAACTGGAAATGCGTTTGACAGTTCACAAAAACAATGCTTGCGTAAGAACTTTAATTGTACTGTAGAAAAAGAAAAATCAGGTAATATTAACAAATGGATTTCATTCAAAAACCTTATAATGATACCTGTTATGAGAATGCAAAAATAAATGTACTCCTAAATTGCTAGTACAAAAGGATGAAATGGAAGTTTGCATAAATCAATTTTGCTTGCTTGCAAGCGCATCTACAATCCCATTTGAAATAATCTACATTGCATATTAATCATCAGGGGCGAACGCTTCTTGGCTTAATTAACGTTGCTTACCAACGCCTCTGTATCACTCGGCAATTAAGTTACAGTGTACCGAGTTCAACGTTAATGCATTTGAGCGGCTGTTAATTAAAATTTCCAGTATAATTCTTTTCATGCATCATTAAAATACAGATGTCTTCACCGTTATTTTATTTAATTCTTCAAAATTATTAATCATTACTTTTTCATTCTCACTTGGGACATTTACTTAATTGCTTTGAGCATATCTGTTTTGGTTGAAAGAAGGGTAGCTTACGGCTGAACATAGGGATGAATAATCAACGAGCGTTGCTTGCATTAGCAGCTTTGCTAGATTAACCAGTGTTGTTTGCTCAGACGTCTGAGTTAAGACTGTTGAAAATTTTCCTCCGGGCAAAGACATCGCATGATATACATAACGTTTTTATGCATTCGTTCAGCAGTAGTTATTTCTCATTACTCGCTGTATGATTTCACTCTATACTGTTTATTCATTTTTGCTTTCGTGTTTCGCTGCGTGCAGTAATAATAAAATGTTCTTTGAAAGCAATCCTATATTCTGAATATCTATCTCAGAAATTACAGCACTTTTATTTGCATTTATTTTGTCAGATTCCTTTATTATGCATAAGGTTAAGAAGTTAATTGACTGATGCAATTCTATTCCGATGGTTCCAGCACTTGCAATGATTAAAGCGTTTATTAGCAACTTATGTCCAACTTAGCATTTCAACGTGCTGCGTAATTTTTGTTTTGTAACAAGCATGGAATGAATGCAACTGATTTAAATATATAATATTCCAGGAAAACTGGTTATAATTTTCAAAGCTACAGTTACCACTGTATTTGAAGAATAATGGTGATTTTGCATTTTGGCAAAATTCACAGCATTATCATTGCATAATGCAAAGGGGGCACTATTTATCAAACGTGTATAATAATCTTCCCCTAAATGTAGTGTAATCCGTGAAAGCGCTATAGTGCTATAATTAAACTGCTGGATATTCCGTAAATTTCAAATCAAAAAGTTAAGAAACTGAAACGCTATTATGTAGAAACTTATGGGAGTATATTTATCAAAATACCAGAAATAAATGAGATATTCCATAATTGATGAAAATAATGCAGTTCCTGTGATAGTGTTACCGTTTTGAGCAATCGTTTATTCTCTTCTACCATTGAGTTACGTAGAAGTGACGAAGAAATAAATAATCGAGCATTTTATTCTGCATTCATTGATGCAAACTGTACTTTTCAAGCATTCCTGTATAACGAGGAATTTCATACTAAATACTTAAAAATAAAGTTTGGGACTGCCTTTCCAAAACTTTTTTCATAAGAGCAAAGCAACAGTTATTTACTATGCGAAATATCAATCTATTCTGAATTACAGCTGCTTTTGCACATTTCTGTTCTTTGATCAAATTTTGAAAATCGTTTCAATCTTCATATGTTTGATAATTCATACATTGCTAATTCGTTTAATTTTTTTAAT
>JYDL01000240.1:0-13405 GCA_001447455.1 Trichinella nelsoni | reverse complement strand
GTGTGTGTGTGTGAGTCAGTTGATCTCTAGTCGAATAAAGCGTTGGTGTTCTTTTCGAGATTGTTTTGGTCTTTATATTCGAAAGACGGGAAGGAATACCGGAGAAAACGTGACTGGAATCAGCAGAGACAATAGGTAAGTCGTTGGAGCTTACGACGCGGGTCCAAAAGGGGGAACCGTACATCGAAGATAGAACTCAGTGGTTCAAATAGTCGAACCGCGGGTTAATTATACAGTCCACTGAAACTTGATTATCGTTATCGACGAGGAAGATCCAAAACACAACCATTATAAAAATCATTCATTTTCTTTATACATTATGTCATTCATTCTTCGGTTGATGTTAACGTCCAATTTTAAAATATTGTAAAGTGTTTCACGCAAATAATTTGTATTACTAAGTTTTTCCGTTCTTTGAAGCGTTTTTTAGATTGGAAAGTTTCTACCATTGTCGCGCCTTCTTAAATGTTTAAATGTCAATGTTCCTTTTTGGGAACATGATATTTGATGTCCAATATCTCTGTGAGGAAAAAATATGCTATATCGGAAATAAACAAATATCAGAAGCTAAAATATGCTAATTTTGTGTGACGGCGACGACGAAATTGCACCTGCGTATCACATTCACCCTTTTGTAGGGCGACCGGCGGAAAAACAAATAGGTCAGCGTGGTGAACGCGGCAAGGTGGTGCATCGGCAGTAGAGATACGGCGTGCGCGTCCCGGTTTGTTGAACACTTGTAATATAATGTATAATTTATATAATGTATAATATAATGTATATGTTACGGACGTAACAGCCAGGTTTCGGTAGTGGGAACCTGCGTATCAGTAAAGAGTACGGTAGGCCCAGTAGTGTGACGTCAGTGTGTGTGTGCTGCGATCGGTGACCTGGAAAGGAGTTGCTTATTGTGTAGTTGAGTGTGTTGTGTGATATTGGGTGAATTCCTGTTGCATTGTCCTGGCTTCTTAGCTAGTTGTTTTAATAAACGGTGTCAACACTTGGTTTGGTTTTGATTGACCGTTACTGCGACGGTAATTAGTGTTGTGGTCGGATTGTCGAACGTACTGACTTTCCCGCCTTTGAGAAAACCAATTATACAGTCCACTAAGCTCGAAGGCGAAATCGTGATTTCGCTCTAATAGTATAAGTATAATAATATAATATAATGTATAATAATTTGTATAATTTCTTGTATCCCGTTGTTTATAATAAACTCTCTACATAATAAATGGTGCGGATGAATCGAGCGCCTGACGGCGCTACATTTGGAGTTTTCTAACCTGTCTCACTCTCTTTTAGATTTTTATTTAAAAAAATTGGTGTCAACTGCATGTAATTAACATAGAATATAGAAGAAAAAATTTTCTATCAAATAAATATTATTTCATTATTTTATGACAATGTGACAGCTAATGGGATGGTTGCAAAGTTTGGAACATTGGCATTTGGCGTTAATAAAAATCAGGTATTCCACACCAAATAGTCTCTGAGTATAAGTAAAGCTCAAGATAGTTTTTTTGGGTCACAGCGGACACTAATGATGAGATCTACACCTCTGTTCTAGCAATTTCAATTAAATGAACCCAATAAGTATCATTTTAATTTATTTTGATAATTACTTTTACTTCGCACCACTATATAAAAGAACTGACGCGAAAAGGAATAAAGGCTACGGGTACAGTTCGAAATGCCAGAATACGCGACTGACCCCTTATGAAACCTGAAATAATAATGAAAAAATGCCGAGGATATTTCGAACATGCATCTGATGGAAAATGTATGTGTCGATGGAATGACAACACTGCAGTAACCATTGCATCCAATTATTATACGCATATTCCGGTTGGAACTGTAAAAAGATTTTCAAGAGCTGTAAAGGAACATGTCGATGTAGCAGAGCCAAACATCATACGGCAGTACAACCAATTTATGGGTGGTGTGCATGTGATGGATAAAATGTTACCTAGTTACAGGCCAAAAATAAGATCAAAAAATGGTGGTGGAATTTATTTTCACATGCGTTGAATATGGCCGTAGTAGCAGCTTGGAAACTGCACATGGAGCTACATACAGCACCCAGTAACCAGCTGCCACATTTAGAGTTACGCTGGGAAATCACCATCCATTTATTGCATTCGTAAGAAGCCAGCCGGGGCCACGGTCACACTTACCAATAAGCCTCAGGACATCTCACGGACACTACCTCCAATCATGTACCCAAGGACGATGTACAGTTTGCCAAAAAAAACTGCAGAAATGAATGTGTTCAATGCAAAAAAAGGCTACACCGAAATTGTTTTCCGTTTTACCACGGTTGAACATAATTTTATTTTTATATTTCTACGGCAGAAATAAATTTATATTATCCACAATGTGACGTGAAGTATGAAACTTTTAATATTGGATTATTGGGAAAATTATGTCCAAATGCCAATGTTCCCATGTGGGAACATGCCAAAAAATACATTATTTCAATCAGAATGAGGTGGAATTAATATATATACCTTAGATCCTTCTTATTAAGCCAATTTTAAAATATTGAAGCCTTCACGCAAAAGGAACCTAATTCAGCCAGTAAACGGTTAACTAGCTTCTTAACAGTTTTCTCCTGGGTTCCACAAATTGTTCAACAATTGTATTAAACCCGAAACCCACTCTATTATCTTCACGTTTCATTTGCCACACTAATTATCTTAATTGAAACTACAATAAATTTAGTCCAAACCGCAGATATACATTTTCCATCGTCGACAGCATTCAAATTCCATTCCAATTCGTGTAACTGTTCATCATTTTTGCGTGCTTCACTTATATCCACTAACATGCGATGATATCATCTTTTCATAGTTCTTTCTGTATATATTACAAAGAAAATATCAACGAAAAACCACCGTTAACATGATCGAGAATAAAACAGATGAAGGAAGATTTTCATTTCAACGTTCGACAAACAATGCGTACACAATTTCAACTCAAACAAATTGATAATCAATTAACGACTATCCGCAAAATTTTAACACAGCTAACAAATCACGAATAATAATTTAATAAATAATATGTCAATAAAAGTCATAATCTGCTCATTGTTCCGCCAGAAATCAAACGGACCCGAACGAAATGCTACAGAAGCGTGCAAGTGTTGTACAACAAAATGATAATTAAATTTTTTCAAAGCTTGTTTTGAATGTGAAATAAAACATGCTCATCAACAACAACAAACCGGTAATTTAATATTGCACTGTATTTTTTGAACATTTATAATTTTAAAGTAAGAATAAGAAAACATGAACACAAAAAATATGAAAAGTATGAGGAGCAAATTAAAAAATAATTTAAAAAGAAAGGAGAAGTTTGATTTGCACAATGATACATAAATTTTTCCATTATTATTTTTTTTATAAAACGTAATAGTGAAAATAATATTCGTGTAGTGTTCAAGAACGTTGCATTACGAGGTAATGATATGAATTTTTAGAAAATGTTTAAAAAATAAAAATTACTGATTATTAATAGTTGGTTAATTATTAATTATTATGCTCTATTTTTTAATTTGTACCTGTTTTATTCAAGTAGATTTAGATTTAACCAATAGTTGCTATACGTTGAAAACGAGAAAAGCACAAATTCCAATGTTATAACCAGTTTTATATTCTTCTATTATATTCTATAATGTAATATGAATATTGAATTGAATTGAATTGTATTGTATTGTATTGTATTGCATCATTTTAAAATAATGTTCAAAATTGGATGATTTGTTTCTAACCATTGAACAATTTCAATTAATCAGTTTGTGCAAAAAATAGCAAATGTGTTAAATTTGTTTTGAAAATCAGACATTTGGATTATATTTTTTGATTTGTTATGTTTTGAAAATGTTCAATGCAAACGTTATTGATCAAAAACAGGAAAAAGGAAAAATTAAAAAGCGCAGAGAAAAAGTTATGCTACAGTTAAGGTGTTTGAAAACAAAATAAAACAAATAAACAAATAATACAAGCTAATCAACAATTTAACAAACAAAGCAACAAAACAATGTTCATAAATGAAAAATTTGGCGTGAAAATTAGCATATCTTGAACTGTGCGATGATTTTACACTTTGGTAAATGATCACGTCAACAGCAAGAAGCAGCTCTTGCTTGCATTTCGCTTTGCTTCTCTTTTGTAAGCAGTAAATAGTACAGCCCGTGTATTTTGATGTGTCTCTGGTATTCTTCAACCATGTGAAATTCTCTTTTACACTCGGGACAAATCATTTTTGGCTCATCAATGTTCATCTCATGTTGTTCACATTTGTGAACAATCATTCGAAAATTTGAATAACTTTTTTCACCACAAAAAAAACAGTCAAACTTTTTCAATGCACAATTTGCTCCTGTAGCGTCAAGATGCTGCAAAAGTCTATTGCACTGTGAGATTTTTTCTAAAATCAATTAATCAAAACAAACACACCCACATGTATATATATATATATATATATATATATATATATATATAATTGTGTCCTCTCTTTTAATATTAAATTCATTAAAAAATTTTTTAATTTTCACTTATTAAATTTTTGATTGTAAAATAACACTACAACAATATGTATTTATTACAACACTACAATAATATTCATATTTACGTGAACTTTTGCACAGTGAAAATTCAATTATTAACTATAGTGAATCTGAACTTTTTTCCAAAATTTACATATTAAAATTTCTAATGATTCCAGTAAAAAAGGTGTAAATTTTTGTAACCTGTACAGAATAGTCTAATATCAGGACAGAAATTAAATGAATGCAATTTTCCCATTTACGATTATGTTAATTACTAGTAAAATTTTTATTCAAATTTTGTTACTTTAAGTTCAAAAATATTTACACTGTATACCTGTTTCTTGAATAGAATATGTTGACATAAGATGAAGCAAACTTTCTGTAATAATCACATCCTCATTTGTGCCTAAATTGTATAAGCAAATGAACACCATAATACCAGGCTGTGCAAATAGCATACTTACGAGAGGTAAAAAATCTGTGCAATTTCTTAACAAATTCTTTGGTCGCTGTTGGACTTCTCTGCTTCACCAATGTTAACGAAAGTTTGACACGTATGGGCTCCCACGCGGTAATAATATCATCAATCAATTCTTCAAAAATATCATCAACTAAATGAAAAACGAACAGTAATTTTTAAATTTACAATTAACATTTTTATTTCACTGTGTTCTTTCTTGATCTCTTGCGATATCCCATTTTCAGAAGCCGTCATGTATTTCATTAGGGTTCTGTTCACAGAAACAAAACTGATGCAAAAAATACAAAACACTAATGCACTTGTTGAATTTATCAGTCAAGAAAACCCTGAAACAAAGAATACTAAATTATGAATCACTTGTGAATAATAACAAAATGTGTTACAAAAGCTTTCATTAAAAACAGTATGGAAAAATCTATCCAAATACAGTTGTAGAATTATATATATATTAGTAAAAAGTTATAAATTCATAAAAAATCATACATTTTACAACTGAAAACTTTGTGAGGAGTTGAAAAACAATGGGAATTTCTATTTAAAATTAGATCATACAATTCAACAAAAAGAAATGACAGTAATCAAGAATAAAGTATAAGAGAAGGACAAGCCACTGAATATTTACAAAACACTGTGCAACTGTAAAGAATTTCCAGGTGAATACTGTAGATAATTATCTGTTAATTGTGCATTTCTTGTGAGAAACATTTTAAATAAAAGCATTAAATGTTAGTCACAATAAAAATTTTTTGATGAACCATCTGAAACAGCCGAACCAGAATGAACAGATTTTGTGAACAATTTATTTGCTTACTTGGTTGGAAATCCATACATTTTAGTGCATACATGTAGCTTCCGTATGGTAATTCATTTTATCAAACGTTACAATTTATAATTAATGATCGCATTGTATCTGAACAAAACGTACGCTTTCTGCCACGCTAATGCATAGGCATTATGTAATAGAAAATATGGGAAGAAAATTAACAATTTCTCATAGTAAACATATTTGACAGATTAAAATAAAGATTTATACAAACAGAAAGTCAATTCATTTGAACAATCACTACATACTACTGTGAAAAACTAATTTTAATTTGCAGATTGTTCTACAGTAAATGATAATAAGGATATTCATGTTTGTGTTTAATTATAAAGCTTTTGCGTGAAAGAGATCAAAGTGGATACCGGCATTGTGCAAGTTCGTTTATTTTTCAAGCAAATCACTGATCATATCACTGAAAATCATGAATACAATAATAGCGGATATTTTATGGTTAATTGTCATAACTGTGGGAGATTTTTTTTTCATTACTGATTACAAAATGAATAACACAAATTGTAAATGGCAAAATTGGTGGATTGATCTGAACTGATAATGAAGGTTACCAGTGTTGAATTGAATAATGGAAAGTGAACAATGAAACATCCCTAACTATAACTCGAATATCAATATATCAGTTATAATTGAAATGCTTACTGGATGTTCGTTACAAAAAATGTACCTTCCAAGCAGTGAATAATAAGCAAATGTTAAAAAGTGAACAATATTATTAACTTTGGAACTGTGCAAAATTGTAAACACAGTACACATCGAACAACAGTATACTTATGCTAAAAAACAACAAAACTATTATTTACTGATTAATATTGATCATCAACATTATGCATTTTACGATTACTGTTTTTGTTACTGTTATTATTATTATTATTACTGTTACTGTTATTATTATTATTATTATTATTATTATTATAATTAGTAGTAGTAGTAGTAGTAGTAGTAGTAGTAGTAGTAGTAGTAGTAGTAGTAGTAGTAGTAGTAGTAGTAGTAGTAGTAGTAGTTGTAGTTGTAGTAGCTTCATTTTAATTATGTCTTTCCAAATTGAAAATTCTAATATCCCCTTTTAAAATGTACATACAAACATGCTCATGTTGTAAAATTAGTTTTTTTATACATATTTTCAAGTTCAGACTGTAGGATATTATAGAAAAAGCAGAATATCTGAAATGAAAATGAAAAGCAATTAATTTTGCAAAAAATTTCAATAAGTAAAGGCATAAATTAGCATGAAAAACAAGCATAAATTTCAGTTTGTTGAAGTTATGCGCGCATGGTTTTTTTTCAACAAGTAAAAATTGCTGAACTATAGGAACAGGTGAACATTTTCAAAAAGGTCAAAAACCAGTTGTGTCGCATTTGAATAAAATATTTTCCCTTTGCTTTTTGACATTCCATTCTGCTTTCTGTATCATTTGTGATCAACTGCCATCTGCCATCTCATAGATAAATTTACAAAAATGTGTCAAAATTCGGCAAATGAAATTTTATTTCTTTTACTAATTTATTTTTTTTCAAAAAATAATATCAAATATTTTACATTGCATTATTTTTTTTTCTTCATTCGATAAAATGATATGTTGAAAATTCATTTCGTTGGAGCCTGAATATCCACCACGGCTACCGTAGACGACGCTTTGTGTGTGTGACGTAACCAGCTAGTGTGTGTGCGCGTGTGATTACGTATTCTTGCGTGTTGGATTAGTGTGTGATAGAGTTCCCATTTATTCGTAGCGTATTGTGTCATTATCCGAACTGTCCATTTGTTTTGCAGTTATTATATTTTGTATTGACTTCAGTCGTTGGAATAAATTTCCATATTCAGTATTGTGTTTGCTGTTGCGCAAAGAGCATTAGCTTGCCTGAGCGAGATCAGCCGCCTCCGTTCTCTTTGGTCTCCCGTAATATTGAATATTGCGGGACGAACTTGAGAATCAGATTGTAAAGAGAAATTACAACATGATACATTTATGTGTAAAGAAGTTTCAATTGAAACAATTAAATAGAACACGAAATGCAAAATTCGATCAACACAAACGAATGCCCCAGAATAATCTGATGTTAACCTAATAATAACAAATCTGTGCGATGACCTTTCGACCTCACAGTTCACGTTCAATACAGTAATGCTGGCAGAATATGCAAATCGTATTGGATTTCTTTTTTTATTGTGAAAATTTTCCTTGATAAATAAATTTTTCCTCTCAATCATCACAATAGATCACGATCAACTTTATTCCAACAATCCTATGCAATTGTGTAACAATTGTGAAATAGTTCAATGTGGAAAAAAAAAATCAATTAAAACAATTTCTCTCAGCGCTGCATTGCAGTTCTCTTTTTCACAGAAAAGCAAAAGAGAAAAACATGGAAACAAAAAACCCAACAAACTCAGAATTTCAAATATTATGAAAATCTACGTTATATATATATATATATATATATATATATATATATAGAAATAAAAATTCGACCAATTTTGCCAATGTGCCGTTCACCAGTGATGATGCATGTTGAATGAGCAAAATCAACTTCGTATATA
This sequence comes from Trichinella nelsoni, assembly GCA_001447455.1. Lineage (NCBI taxonomy): Eukaryota > Metazoa > Nematoda > Enoplea > Trichinellida > Trichinellidae > Trichinella > Trichinella nelsoni. The sequence goes on along the minus strand of JYDL01000240.1, from coordinate 4,998 downwards.
TATATATATATATATATATATATATATATATATATATATATATATATATATATATATATATATATATATATATATATATATATATATATATATATATATATATNTTGCGCAACGCCAGTTGCACCCCTTGTTTTTCTCAATGGAAAACAATGGAATAGCAATTAAGCGGTGAAAAGGTCAGCGTCCTGTCATATATCTGCCACAACTCCGGTGGTCAGTTGCTGAAAAGGCATCAAAGTGAAATGTGGCTGACAGCGCGCCTGTTCAGACTCCGGCTAAGCTGCACAGTCTGAGGGATTGCGCAACCAAGCCGATCTTCTAATTACTTTTCGACGATCTAGGTCGCCAGACGCGGAGTGAGGTCAAGAAAAAGATATAAATACAAGTGCGGAGGGAGGAGGGACAATAACACGGAATAACACGGAACACTCCGTATCACGTACCGCCCGAACTGTTTTTCTCTCGCCATATCACTGCTATTACTTACTGTTCATTAGAATAAACCGATTCTTAGTCATACTCGTTGTCACTGATATTCTATAATTAACATATACAGTCCACTACAAAAGGGATCCTCAAGTTCGAACTAAAGATTTCTTAACATATGCAAATGAAGATGAAAAGTCAAATGGGGAAAAAGTGCCATTTTTAAGCGTTTCAACGACGATAGAAAAAAGAAAAACAAACATGCTATATAGAATTCTACTTCATCACTTGAAATGTTCGTTTTCTCTTCTTCTTCTTCTTTAATTCGGTTTTATTTTTCAACGTGACTATTAAATTTTATACAAATTGTTTTTTTTTTCTTATTTATACAAAATGTACAATCAATTCATTTCATGGTTGAATTTTTGATTATGCTGGAAAATTTCACATTGTACTTTTTCTTTTGTTCCATACAAAATTTGCAAAAACTCCCCCACAATGCTGCTGCGTTTAATGTTTTATAAAAGTAAGAAGAAATATAAGAAATAGCATCATCTTCAAATATCGTTTCACAAATTATCAATATTCAAATAAAAACAAAAATCAATAGTTACTTGCCAATCGTTGAACCACTACAACCAACTTTTTATTAGTCCAATTTTGACATGTCCCAGTTGAAATCAATTCAAATTGAATATTGTTGTAGTTGTTGTTCGAAAGTCCATTGGTAAAATTCTTATTGCAATTATTCCAATACAGTATGCCCAAATATAATACAACCGATGCATGACCCCATCATAATGCGACACGAACTTTTTATTTCGCTGTAGTAATTCATAAATAATTTCCATTAATTTTCATTAATTAATTGATTAATCATACAGATCGATAAATAACAACAAACACCAAGCAGGTGCTGATTCGTTTTTCGTTCAAATCGTTACGCCAATTGTTGACAAATTAACTTTTGCATTGTTTCCAACTTTTTGCCAGAAAAATTCTTTTAAACTCTTCTTATTCGTTTACGTATTACCATTTTCCAAAAGTTCATTTTGCAATTTTTATACCAATTACTTTTGCAACAATTATTCCATCCATTTCATTCATTATTACCTTGTGTGATCATCAACACTGAATGAATTCACGTGCAAAATTGACATTTCAACTTGACAAACCTTAACATCTACCCATCAATAAAGTGCACGCAAACAAATAATCAACCTCACTTCTGCCACAAAATTTATCCGTTACACAATTTCCATATGCACGAAAGAGAAAAAACAACAAAAAAAATTATATTTAAAATATAGAAAAAATCATCAACAAATTTGCTTGTTGATTTTGTACATTTGAAAACCATTTTCAAATAAAAATTTTCCAATACCAACTGTTAGAAAACTTATTAAATCATTTTATCAGCATGCATGTACACGTAATAAACTGTACAATTAAGTTAAAAAAATGATTACGTATGAATACAAAGTCGTTTTAATTCACTGTTCTAATTCGCTGTGTGATTCGTTGAAAGAATTTGCATATCTTCTTTGAAAAAAAAATTTCCACTTGATTTTAATTGTCCAGTTGATTGTTTGTTTTTGCCATTTTATGTGCTGCGTTTTCACCTGTGCTCAACTTTGTGTCATGCGAAAAACCCAACCTCAGAAACTTATCAACAATGCAACTTTTCTCGACTTAATTCTTTTTCTGCTTGCTTTCCATTATTCATGTCAGCATGCCTCCATTATCAATATGATATTTTTTTGATATTATGTTAAAAGTATCCGTAAAAAAAAACAATAATGGAACAATTTAGCTTTATCTGTGTGCAATCCAAATTGTGAAAAGCATCTCACTTACCAAACTGACCATTTGGTTTCCTTCATTCTTCATTTTAATAATCCGATACTGTAATAATAAATCGACTTATTAGTTAATGCAGAACAAATCACTCTGCATCCATCGCAAGCTGATCATTTTGCATCAAAACACACTGCAGCTGTTTTGAAATAAAATAAATGCACGGATCATGATCAGAGAACTGTCCCAAATGTTAAATTCAATTACGTAAGTCTAATAAAAAGATGACAAGTTAAATGGAATTTGAGCAGTAAAATTTGCTACGGGAAATGGAAATGTATAAATAGCAATAACTTATGACTCGACTAAGCACATCTCAAAGCAGTAAAACAACTGACTGAGCAAGCGGACAAACGAAAACTCTTCAAACCAATCCGATACAAGCCCAAAAACAACCAATCGATAAAGTGAACTCGGTATTGTATTAATCAATCATGATTTGTTCAGCTGCTATAAATCTGCACAACAAAAACCACTGTTATAATTAAACGGCTAATAAGACCCGAAAAGTAGTTTTAAAGAATGCAAAGTTCACATTCAACATAACTCATCATTATAATGATAAGCTATGAGCATTTGACGCTGGTTAGTTAGTAGCAAATTCACTTTTTTGTCACATCTTCGATCCAACCTGCATTACCGAATTATTTACAACGGTCGCACTGGGCTGAAAAAAGGTGGAATTTTATTGCAACTTAACAACATATATGCCGGTTGCGTTGATTTGATCACTCGCAAAGTTGCAAACAAATTCTTTACTATTCATCTCCCGTTGAACGATTTACAATAATTTCAGTTTTCATATGCCTTGAAATTACATTTCTCCAAAATGATTATATATTAAAAAAATATTTCAATTCTAAACATGATATTAACAAATTTGAGAAAAATACAACTGCTAGTAATAAATAATTAAAATTTTAAAATACACAGTTCAATTCCATGATAAAATGATCACAATAATATAATTATGGAAAACTTCCGTCAAAGTTACTAATCAGTGAAAGTTCTGTCGTTCAAACAATGGACCAAATTTAGCAATATTCATGTCATTCCCATGTGTTGCTGCATCGAGCACCGCAATCTCCGTACAAATGCCATCGGCAACGTTCCTTTTATTGCTCATTTTAACACATCTCCCATTATTGGTTTCGCAGTTCACCGCACCTTCTAAAGTAGTAGTAGTATCATATTCCAATTTTTCCATTTCACGTTGATTCGCATGACCAAACATTACTGACAACTAGCAATCTCAATGACCATTTTATATTTGACATAAGTCGTACCGTACATAAAACTGAGCAGCTGATGCAATGCTGCAGATTGGCATTTTAATCTACTCATTTTAATTTACTATTCAACTAAGCGAATGTTACACTCCTGGATTCCCAAAGTGTCGAATAAAATTTTTTATTGTTTTTTTCATTTCTTTGCATTCGACAGATCAACAAATCATAAATGCGTTACTCTTTTGTCTGAATATCAAACAATTAACCTTTCAACGAGATGCTACAGATCAATAATCGAACATCAATAATCACTTCAATAAAATAGCTATAACCTCCGTGTTTGCTTAAATACATCGTCAACTTCTAGAAATGCAGGTACAAATAAATTTATTAAACAATTTTGCTTTTATGAAAGAAAAAAATAAATATAAACATGCGAATTTGCATTCTAATTCTCAGCAAAGTTATAAAAAACATTTCATTTACATATCACATTTAATTCTCACCTTTTGACAAAAAATTATACCTGATTTTTATGCATTACAGTATTCCGTGAGTAAAAATTTATTCGCCGTCATTCCGAAAATTAATTTACAAAAGTGCAAAAGCAGGTATGCTGATATTTTACTAAAGTTAAGTTGAATAATATCTTACATGGAAAATTTATTTTCATCAAAAGAGTTCTTGTTATAGACAAATTTTGTGTAATTGTGATCGTGTGTGAATCATGACATGCGTCTGGCACGTGCAAGTTTAAATTGTTCTAATTTATTATTTCATGCTGTGTATAGTTTGGAATAAATTGGGCTTACCAGACGCTTTTGTATGAGTTCGACTTTGACGGTTGATTCTTCAACTGATAGATCAATTCGGATTACTGACGATTTGTCAGAAATTCGCCGTTTCCAAATTAGACAGCAAACTAAAAATAAATTGCATTTATTTCCATTAGCCGCTGAATCATCAGCCTGAATTTTCGTACTACTATTGTCCGTAACAGCTTTAATGCATTCAAGTCTATAGAGATTTTTACGCTGTTCAGTTGTGTTACGTCGATGTGCTGCGTTTGTTTACTTGCTCTTTTGATTATTTCACAAGCGGTGCACTTGGTGTTCACCAGTTTCTCAAAAGCAGTTCAAGCAAAATCGAAACGCTCACATTACTTAATGATAGTCCTGTATTCTAATTGATTAATTTTCTGGTTATTACAGCTGAATTTTTATATTTTCAGCCTTCTTAACTTTGATTAAAAAGCGAAAAATTAAATTTATATCATTTAACTTCACAGCACAACAACTATTTTTAACGTTGTTCATTTTTTAATTATGTTCGATTATAAAAAATTATTTAATTGTAGAATAGTCACAGCACGAAGAATGTATATTCTGAACATTACCACGGAATTTTTAGAATTTGACTTTTCAAATTCAGAGAATCTGCAAGTTTCTGCAATTGAATCTTAGTGCTGAAATTGTGCAAAAAACTA